>PVJD01003799.1:0-153412 GCA_004026545.1 Mormoops blainvillei
GGCTGACTCCCTAATAATCTGAAGAGAGCATTTGGACGGCTATAATCTCTAGTATGTACTAACAATCTGACATCAGACCACAGAGTTTCCTGGGGTTTGAAATCTTTGAATGAATGAAAGAAGTTCCTGTATAGATTTGGGCATTGTTTCAATGGCAGCAGTTCCTGTGACAGCTGTTCACTCTCCTCTTTGTTACAGATCTGGGGTTTCTAAGGCATGTTTAGAACGGAGGACGTCTTTTTCAGCCTTTTCAGGTGTGCTAGCCTCGTTATGTTTCTAAGCATGGGTAGCACGTCAATTAGAAATTGCAGCCTGGTTTTAAGAGCCCTTAGGTCGTAGACATCTCTTTCACATTCTGGTAATGAAAAGATGGAATAGTCAGTGACAGATGCTGTTTATAACCAGATGTTAGAATTGGTTCTTAAAATATTTATGCTTACTATTTTTATATTCCCTAACATACCTTAGTTCAAAATTTTCTTTGATATAAATTCTCTTTGGGAGATTTTTTTTAAAAATAGCTTTAAAAATGTCTAGTTTATTTGTATTTGGAAGTTGTTCAAAGAGAATAAATCTCCCTTCATTATATCCTTTAATTTAGTTAAAAGAAAGCTTGGAACAATCAATAGGCCAACTGCGAAGTCAACGGTTATTGAGAAACTCAGGAGGGAGAAGTATTTCTGTTACAAGTCTGAGTGCAAGTGACCTTGATGGTGGCACTGTGACAGGTAAACCCTATAGATCTTCTGAAAACTTTTTTTCATTATAAAAAAATATTCCTGAAGTACATAGTAAATATATTTAATCTTTGGATAAGTATAATCCACACATAAAATCATACAAATAAGGGTTAAAAGATGCAGTCAATAAAAAGATTTTATAGTGAATATTTAAAAACATATTTAATAGTACTCTGTTATGAGCCTATTACTTTTGTATTTTGGGCTGCATAGACCAGGGGCCCCGACCCTAGGACCACGGACCTGTGCTGGTCCATGGCCCGTTAGGCACCGGGCCACATGGCAGGAGGTGAGCAGTGGGTGAACGAGCCACGTTCCACCCGAGTTCTGCCTCCTGTCCTCCCCTGACCCTTTACCCCTGTGTGTGGAAAGTTGTCTTCCATGAAACTGGTCCCTGGTGCCAAGAAGGCTAGGGACTATGCCGTAGACACAGAGCTTTACCTGACAAAACTTGGATTTAAGCATCTGCCATTAATTAAAACAAACACAAAAATGGGATTTACTATGTGGTATTGTTTCTAGATTAGAAGCCCTAGTTTCATAGTTTTTCAAATATCTGATTATGAAATAGCCTATAATGCTGGTTAAGAGCAGGTGAACTTCATCCTTGGTGCACAGCTAGAATTCAATGGCTAGATTAAAGGTAAAAGCACTTTGTTTGCCTCTAATTAATTATGCTTTTACTTATCTACAGCACTGAGGTTTATGTTTGAGTAAAAAGGATTTAGAACAGAAAAGAATAGGAAGGTCTGCAGTGAAGAGAGGTGACTTAGAGGGTGAACACCCTCTAGAGTGGCTCGCGTGCGGAATATTGCTATTGATCGTGATGATAAGGGTTACAAATTGGACGCAATCAGCTATTCTTCTGTTTGTAGTTAGTTTTTATTGATTTTTAAATGCCATTTATAATTTAGATTAATTAATTTGTGGTTTGAAAAATTCTGTTATATTAGTATTACTTTAGGGAGCCTTAACAGTTACTTTTACTTAGCAGTTATTTTTATATAAGAAAATATATAGCTTCTTTGAAAAGTATAACAAATTATAACTTTTGACACATTCTATTTCCAGCTTATTTATGTTCATTTATCAGCTTTAAGAGCAAGATTAGTGCTAATTTTGTAGTTTTATGGCCACAGTAACACACTTGGGAAATGGTCTGGGGTTAGGGCACATGTGTATGTCCATGTCTGTTATGTGTTTACTGAGCAAAGTTTTAGATTGTTTCCTCTCACGCAGGATTTTTATCCTCTTCCTTTTCTTTCATATGTAAAGAAAGCCACCGTTTTCCACCTACCTCGCCTCTCAAGGACTATGGGGATCAACAGGGTAGTAAACGAATTAGACCCAGAACTGGTGTCCGATTTGTTCGAGAGACTGATGACGTGGGCCAGGTACTTTGTACCATTTTGAAATCTGTATTCCTTATGTTTCTGTATAAATGACTGATGCTTGAATTTTATGGCTGTATTTTAACCATGAGTTTCATCATCAGTAACTTCATACTGATTTTCTTAAAACCAAGTAAACTCTTTTATATTAAGTACACTAATCATCATCATATGTTTATTTCAAATTTTGTTACGGAGGGTTGTATTTTGTAGCACAATTTTAAGTGAGCTTACTTGGACATGTCTCGTTTCCTTGTTCAGGTGGCTCGCCCTTCTGTAAGCCTTGCTAAGTCAGCTACTTTCTATTTTGCTAAGTTTGGTTTTGTATGAACAAGTTAGTCCTTGTGTGGTTAACCTATTGATTTTTCCATTAGCGTTTTTCTGATTGTTGAATCATCACTGGAGCTACTTTCTATTAAATGAGAAACTCCATCTTTTTTTCTATGTATTCATTAAAGATTTCAGAAGTATTATTGCTATGGACATTTTTCTTTTTCTGCTTAAGTTTCTCTACAAGAGCTGAACAGACATTGTTGTTATTGCCTTAGGTAGCTAATTTAATTAGATAAGGGCTAGGGGATGTTGCTGACTTTGACATCTTTGTTTTGGTAGTTTTAGGACTGAGGGTTCAAAGTTTGTTAGGATACTCATCTGTAGCATTCACTTGCTACAGTATAAGATAGATAACAGAACTAAGTGCATTAGAAGGCACCTTGTAGAAATGTTTCCTTGACTGTGTTATTTCCTTTGGTCGTTGTAACTTGCTAGCATGAACGATGTGATAAAACCTAGAGCAGAGAGCAATATTCTCCTTAGTTACTGTCTTACCGTATTAGTTTAATTCCTCTTCCTGGGAAAGGGCTCGGAAACATTGATGAGCAAAAACCTTGCCTTTTCTTGGAATTTATAATCTAGAGTGGGAGCTAGATATTAATCAAATAAGTGCATAAACACATCCTTAATTATGTGCAGAGTTGCGTGCTCTAACAGAGAGAAACACAAGGCTAAGGGACAGTGTGGCAGAGGGACTTGCTCCAGTCAGGGAAGGCTTCTTGATGAACTAAATGGCTGATGAACTGAGGTCCAAAGGTTGAGTAAGAGTCATTCAACCTTGGCAGGAGGGAGAATAGCACCTACGAGTAAATTAAAGAAGGCCATGTGGCTGAAGAAATATGAAGCACTGAGCCCATGCACAGCCTTTTAAGGGAGTACAAGTATTTTGTAAAAACCACTCTGTCCCCTGTGCAGAAAATGGAGAGTCATTGTGGGCGATCCGTTTGAGAAGATACTGCTGTGTTCTGGGTGTGAGATGGTAGCCACTTGGATTAGGAGAAATGGAGTTGGAAAGAAGGGGGGTAGATTTAAAAGCCATTTGGTGGACGAAATGAAAGTTCTTGAAGATTAGACGACCATTTGGGAAGGGTGGGAATGAGTGAAATGGAGGTGTCAAAGGTGAATCCTAGCATTCTGGTTTACAAAATGGGAAAATCGTGATGGGAAAACCTAAGTGATTGGTCTGTTGTCCGTCCACTGTATTACCTCCACTCCTTTCTCTTTAATCATTCTTCTTTATTTGAAGTTTATTTTCCTAAGATGACCTTAACGTCACATACCTGTACTTGTTAATGACCCAGTGCAACATGTGTGGTTTTGTTTACTTCTCTGTCTCCCATGTTAAATTGTGAGCCAGCAGTTTCCCTGTTCTATTGTTGGCACTGATTGCTCAATGGGCATTTGTTGAATCAATTTGTTGCTTCTGCAAGTCTGTATAACTTAAAATATTTATTATATAAATTATAGCATATACATTCATATATAGATAAATATTTACAATTAAAAGTACAATGATATGAATGAAAATCCAGGTAACCACCACCCAGGCCAAGAAATAGATCATTATTATATACCCAGAGCCTCTTTTATATTCCTTCTCTCTCCAAGTGCTATCAACTGTCTTGATATTTATGTTAATCATTATCTTGCTTTTTTTTAAAAAAATCATTTTGACTACTTACATCATGTTTAGTATTACCTGATTTTAAACTTTATATAATTGGAATAATATTGTGGACCTTCTCTGGTAAATTGCTTTTTCCGTTTGATGTTCTGTTTCTGACATTCAGCCTTACTAATGTGTGGGTAGGTCTGATCATTTCCTTTTCTCTGCTGTGTGAAGCGCAGCTGGAGAAGAATCCTGCAGGTTATTTATTTCCATTATATTTTTAATGGACTTTTGTTTTCAGTGTTCTCGTTATGAACAACGCTGCCCTAAACATTCTTTTATGTGGCTCTTGGTTCAGGTGGGCAGTAGCGTCTCTGCAGCATGGGTTGACACACTGCGGTGTGTGGTCTGCTTGAATAAAGTTCTGTTGTAACACAGTCATGTTCATTTGTTTATGGCTACTTTTGTGCTATAACAGAAGAACTCCATAATTGTGGTAGAGACCATATAGCTCAAAAACCTGAAATATTTGCTATTGTACCCTTTACAAAAAAGGTTTGCTGACCCCTTTTCTAGGGTATCTATAAGGAGTAGAATTACTGTACTATAGATATGTGATGGTTAATGTTTTATATTACTTTAAAAATTTTGTTTTGAAAAAATATTATATTTAGAGTAGACACTAATTTTATTTAGTATTAATAATATTATGAAATTTGGGCATTATTACAAAGAGCAAGTTCTTATTCTCATCCTCAGAGAGTTTTCATGGAAGCATTCCACAGAATCCTAAATGGATAACTATTCGTTGCCTCTTCTAGATACATGCTTTTCATCAGTCCCTCCGAGACCTCAGCAGTGAACAAGTTCGCCTCGGAGATGATTTCAACCGGGAAGTTGCCAGAAGAAGCAGGTAAAAGCAAAACATGGTTTTCATTGGAGGCGGGAATTATTAGAAGAACAAAATAGGTTCTCCAACTGGCATTTTTATGTGAATTAAAAAAAATCGGTACTGTGTTTTTATAGCAGTATTTTAAAATTTATTAGTAGAATAGCTCAAGACCCTTTGAATTTAGAATGTATTATGGTTCCATGTTAAGACATTAATTTCATATTTTCAAAAACATTGTAACTTATCACAATGGAATGCTGACACTACAGAGAGATACATGGTACCATCTTAGCAAAGAGGTAGGTTTACAGATATATCGGAGACAGAGACAGACAGGCACAGAGACCCTCTGACTGACAATGGAGCTTTAAAATAAAAAGCATAATGTGGAATTCGTTGATTGATGGACATGACCCATCGTAGAATTTGATATTTTAGCTTTCAGTTGAAATCTTCCAAAGCCAGTGGCTTATATCTGCTCAGTCTTTGTAATATTTTTCAATTCTGGGTGTTCCCCAAGAAGTATCACTTTATTTAAAATTTCTTCACTGTCTTTATTTTCATCATGAGCCATGACAGTTAGCTTTCATTTGGAGACCATCTTTCTACAAAAAACAAAGACTTTGCATCCCTTCTCAAGGGTCACAATCTTTTTGCAGCAATGATTAGGGAACAGCAAAGCTGAATTGAAATTTGTTTACCAAGTTCACTTGCTAACTCCCACCCCAGCTAATGAAATCATTCCACACACCAATGTGATATTGCTATAGCAAAGAGAGTCAAAACTATAGCTGTTTAAATATATGACTATCAACTATAGTCTGTATAGCTTACCTGCTTTTATATGAAGAAGGCAGGAAATTCAGTAACAAGAATTAAAGACCTTACTAATGCTATTATTACTGCTACTACTAGTTAATATTATTGAACACCTGTTTCGTGTCAGATAGCTTTAGACTTAATTCTGGCAACAACCCTAATGAGGTAGTCATTATTATTTTCTCCATTTTTTGGATGTGAAAATGGGCACAGAGAGATGAAATAGCTCAGTTTCCTGGAGATGACACAGGGGACGTGATGGAGTCAGAATTCTGATCTTGGCAGGAAGGCCCCAGTGTGCCCTTCACTACTGTGGTCAGTGTCACGCTCATGTGCACCTGCCGTGAACAAGGCATTTAAATTCCTGAATTTTGAGCTAATTGAGCTATAAGCCCTTTAAACCGATAAAGGTTAATTTAATACTTACATGTTAATTTTTTGATAAGTTGATAAAGTCAACAGAATGACATCAACATTCTAATATAGTGTGTTCCTGGAGTGGCTTTATTGTGTAGCTTTTGTGCACTTGAAGGAAGTGTATAAATAAGCACTAGGAATATGAGTTTAGGAAATAGTTAGCCTGTAAGAAGATGCAGGGGAAGTTGCAGGGACGACTTAGTTGATAAGTTCGAGTGGACATTTGGATGTGCAATGGTGGACTGGAGATCTTCTGATCCATAGGCTGATACCATTTAGTAATAGTTTGTGTGACCTGGAGGCCTGTATGAGGGAGAGAAACATTATTTAGCCTAAGTCAGGAATCAGTTTCTTGTGAAATTTGGGGGCTTAACTTTGTGGATGAGGGAGATTTTAGGATCCAAATCTGTTTTACTTGTAAGATTTTTTTGCAAGTTTTCAGTTCATGTTTATAAAAATATCCTGGAGGGAAGTTGCTAGGTTTAATTTTCTATGTGATTCAGAAAGGTTGATATGCTCATTTAATTATTAATTTTAAAATTTTTCTTGACATGTGTTGCCAAAAATATACTGGAAAGCAAGTTTTTAGAAGGGAGTAAATAAAATTTCAATGAGAATTCACCTGCCTTGGATGCCATATGGAGAACTGATTTGAGGAGGGCAAGTTAGAAGACTTTTGCATTAGTGTATGAGAGATGATGATGGCTTGACTAGGCTCATGGCCAGGGGCAGTTGCATGGGGGTGTGTTTCAAAGTGTGTTTTTTTTTTTTTTGTCTATTGAAGAGGCAGGATTTAACAATGGATTGAATGTGGTGGGGATAAGGGAGAATAAATCCAAGATGATGCCCAGATCTGACTTGAGTAACTGGGTAGATGGTAATTCCACTTCCAAAATATGGAAGACTGGTGCAAGTAGGTGAGGTGTGGAATTTAAGGGTTTGACCTTGGATATATTAAGTTTAAGATTCCTGTGAATCATACAGATAGAAATGTAAAATACCGGCGAGGTATTTACTTTGGAGTTGAAAGGAGAAGTCTCTTCTAGAGATTTTCAGAGTGGTCGGCATGGAGAAGCGGTATGGAATCGTGGAAATGGAGGATATTTCGAGAGAAACTGGCGCGAGCATCAAGGACAGGGCTGAGGGCTAAGGTGCTGCGCTGCAGGGAGGTCCTTACCAAGAGGAACTGGACTGAGAAGGAACCGCTAGCAGGGAGTGGGGGGCCAGAAGCACATGGGACCACAAGAACCGAGAAAGAGGCACAAGTAAAGACTTTTCAGAGATACAGAGTCTCAGAAAAGTTATCCTTCAAAGTATTGGGGGAAAGCCCCAAAAGTCTGAGTTCAGGATCAGTTCCGAAGAACTGGCACCAGCTTTGTTCAAATTCATAAGAGCTTTAATAGGAGAGACTTCCGTACATGGGCAAGGCAGCTGCTCCCAGGGGTGGCCTGCTGGGAAGAATCCACACCCCTCCCAGGAGAGGCTTCCCTTTTGTAGGGGTGAGTAGTAAGACCGTATGGTAGGTAATGATCCAAGTAAGAAGCTGTCTGAAATGTGAGTGTGGCAGAATATGAGCAAAAAGCATCAATTCTCTGTGATGGAATAACTTATAAGAGTTATAGTAAGTATTTTATGCAAGTCACACAGATAACCAATAGGAGAGCTAAAAATAGCAATACATTCATCCAAAATTGGAGAGGAGTGTGAGTGAGCTAAATACAGGGTCTGGCACAAATGATGCCCCTTTTTTATTACAAAATCATAAGCATGTAATTCTGTAACATAACAATATCATAGTATCACACTCAAGCACACCATATGACATTTTAGGTGAAATGTCCAAATTGCTGTCCCTCTTGTGTAAGATATGCATGTACCCTCCCAACCACATTCAAGCAGGCTTTACTTCTGCTGGACCCCGTATTTCAAAACAGGGAGGAAATCGAACATGTCTAGAATTGAATATGATGGAAGTAACCAACACAAGAATTGAGAATGAAAATGGTTGGGTGCCGTTGCCAGTGGGGTGTGGACTCGAGGTAAGGAAGTGTGAGGGAGGAAGGCCTTTGGTTTTTTTTTGTAAGTCTTTCTCCACTACTTTAGTATTGATCCTATATGTTATTAATTTGATGGGAAAAAGGTAATGGGAGATAAGTTCATGAGGGCCGAGTTTGTAGCAGCATACTCTGATGTAACTTGATTATGAACTATAGGAGAGGATGTGAGATTAAGAGTTTTGTTCTCCCTCCTCTTTCTTCCTTTCTTCTTAATTTAGAATGGAAGATATTGTAGCCTCTTTGTTTATTGAAGGTGATGGTCCAGTATAGCAGTGGCTCTCAAGGTGTAATCTCCAGGACAGCAGCATTAGCATCACGTAGGAAGTTCTAGAAATGCACGTTCTTGGGCGCAATCCCAGAATTAGTGATGTTAAAGTTTTGGGGGCTGGCTTCATCACTCTGTATTTTTGACAAGCTCTCCAGGCATTTCATATGTTTGCTAACACTTGAGAACCACTGCAGTAGAATATTATGTAATAGTATTATTATGTTGTAAATTTTATTAATTGTGTATATTTTTTTAAATAGCTGGCTTTAAAATATTTCTCTTTGTTGCTTAGGTCTGATGCTGAAACAAAAAGGGCTTTGGAAAGATTGACTGAGAAACTGAGTGAAACCCAAAAACAAGAAATGGTGAGAGCTCTTTGTTTATAAAAAGTTTTATTTTGTATATAGATGGTAGAGAGTGTGGCTGGGCTCATTGTACTCACAGTGAAGTTTAGTAAATTTTAACTTTTTGGGTGGTACATGTCATTTTGTCTAAAAATATATTTTACAGCTCTTACAAAATGTTTGTGAATTTTAAGTTTTAAATATTTATAGTGGTAGTGTATTAGAGATAGAATTATCATTTTAGTTTTTAGAGTTTTATTATGAACATTTGAAATTTTATTGACTCAGTGATCCTTTTACAGCTTTTGTGAAATGATTTTTGGGAAATGTGGACTTTTTTGGTGAGGGCTGTGTAGCACTCCCATTAAGTATTTCCGGTCATCTTACGTGATTGTGTACACAGTTGCTACAAAGACCCCCTTGCTGTCTGTTTTTGCTTTAGATGGCACTGACTGAAAATGCCCCTAATTCTTGGGTTTTATTATCTCAGACTTAGATTGTTCACGCTGATTATGCAGTGGATTCTTTTTTTCAAATCACTATTCTTGGTGGAATTAAGATTAAAAAATAAAGAACATACAGTGTCCATTTCTTTGCATCATCTGCATTTTTTTTAAGAGAAAATAGAAAGTGTCACTAAACTGTTGCAAATTTGTCAACTTCAGGAACAATGTATATTCATTCATTTCTCATAATAGTTTTTGTTTTTTCAAGACAAGGGAAGTTCACAGAATTTTTTTTCTTAACATATTTTATTCAAACTGGAAGTTTCCCAGTAAAAGCAGATAATTTTCTTCCCATTGTTAATTGTGCTTCTAGTGCCTTACATAGACACGTTAAGTAGTTTGTTTTTTTTTTTAGTTTGAATGTGTTGGCTGTATCTGCTAAGAGATGGATATGCTGTATGATCAGAGATCATCTCAGTTCCTGCCTATTTCAAAAATAAGAATGAACACCTGGCTGCATAAAAGCACCTTCCTCTTGAGTTTTTAGTGCAGGTTTCTTTGTGAAGTGCCCCAAAGAGGTGAAGATACAGTGTCTGTCTTCTGCTGAAGTAGACAAATCTTTTCAGTTAGTGCATGATGGTGTGGCATTTCATGTGTGATCAGCACATGGGATACTAACTTTTTTTTATTATTATTATTTTTACATAAAGTCCTAGATTTTCCCAGGCTCACCAAGGTTTCCTTTAATTTACACTGTACCTGTCTAAAATGTCTAAAATACCATATACTTCAAATGAAGGTCTTTTTTTGAGATTAATAGATTGGTGCCTTTCTTAATTGCAGTGGTTCACAAAGAAATAAATTTCTGCCATTCTCTGTTGTATGTACTATCTCAACAGGAACTGAATGCACACTTTCAAGAATGTAGCAGATCTTAGGTCCGCAGACCTTAGTTACCTACTAAGTTACCTTAGTAGATGATCTGGCTCTTCTCATAAGCTCTAGAGTAGCATCTGTTACTTTACAGTAGAAACTGCTGAAGCTTTTTCTTTGCCTTTTTTCTTTTTTCTTTTGATTTTTAAAATTTGGAGGTATAAGCATATGCATAAAAGTGTACGCTGATATGTGTATCAGCGTATAGCCTGATTAATTATTCCAAGGTGAACATGCACATGTAACCAGCACTCGCATCTGGAGCCAGGGTGTTGCCAGCGCACACGAAAGAAACCTCCTGTTTCCCTCCCCATCAGTGGCTCCTTCCTTCTTAAAGACCACTCTCAGTTTGACTTTTAACCCTTTAGATTGCTTTTGCCTGTTTTAGACTTTACATAAATGCAGTCATTCAGGACATGGGTTTTTGTGTGTTTGTGTGTTTGTGTGTGTGTGTTTTTACGTGTGTGTGACTTGTTTTGGTAAACATTAGGATGGTGATATTTCTGGGTGTTGTGTCATGTACTTGCAGTTAGTTCATTTTTATTGCTCTTTAGTGTTCCATTGTATAATATACTATAATATATTGTAAGTTTTTTGATGGATATTTGAATTATTTCAAATTTTGGGCTGTTAGGAATAACGCTGTGGTGACTGATCTTATTATTTTAGTGCATCTTTGCATGAATTTCTGTTGTTACATAACTTGGAGGGCAGTCGCTAGGTGCCTTCCAACTTCGTAGGCTCTGATAAGCAGATTTCAAAGTGGCTGCACTAATTATACTCTTACTATCAGTACATGAGAATTCACCTTGCTCTTCATCCTTTCCAACACTGATACTATTTAATCTTTCAGTAATAGCCATTATGCTGGGTGAATGGTCTCTCTTCATGGTTTTAATTTGCATTTTCATGATTAGTAATGATGATGAGCATCTTTTTTTTTTAATATGTTTGTTGGCTATTGGCTATTTTCTTTTTTGAAATGCCAGTTTGCCCTTTTACCCAGTCTTTTATTGGGTTGCTTGTTTTTTTGTTATTAATTTGTGGGAGGTCTTTATATATCTTGTATGTGAGCACTTTGTCAATTATATGTATTTCAAATACTATCTCCCATTCTAAAACTGTTTCTTATCATTTTTAAACTCTCTTAATGGAATCTTCTGTTGATGACAGAAAATATATTTAATTCTCTGCAAAGAAAAGTTGCTTAGATAATTTGATAATTATTATATATGAGAGGACATATTTGCTTTTTGTCATAGATTAGAGGCCATAGCAATCATAGATTACCTTATTTTTTGTTGTTGAGATATTTCCTTAGAGATTTTATTTATTTACTTTTAGAGAGAGGGGAAGGGAGGGAGAAAGAGAGTGAGAGACACTGATGTGAGAGAGAAACATCGATTGGCTGCCTCTTGGATGTGCCCCAACCTGGACCAGACCCGCAACCCGGGCATGTCCCTCTACCAGAAATTGAACTGGCGACCTTTCGTTTTGGTGATCGACACCCAACCGACTGAGCCACAACAGTAAGGGTTATTGTTGAGATATTTCAATGTTAAATGTCAGTGCCAGGTTTTAACTATCTCTGGTCCACCCTTACTGTTAGTGTATCAACCTTTAGGATTCCAATCCAAAGTCTAGAGGCTGGGTTGGAGGAAGTTCTGCCAGGGAGCCCCTTCCTTGGAAAGGCTCTCATCTTCAGGTTTTTCCCCTTGAACCCCACATATCTGTTAAAAACTGTTTAGCTTCTCAGCATCTTAGCTGCCATTTCTTAAATGGGCTGATATTTCAGAGAGAAAGTGGCCTAAAATTTGGACCAATCTCTCTGAATTTCTTTCTTCTTTTACATTTGACCTCATATGTCTTTACTTCTCTTTAGTTTTCCAGACTGTTATGTAAAATATTATTTCTAGTTTTTTAAGTTATTTTCATTGGAAGGGTTGGTCTACATTATTTAGCCTGTCATTTTTGGAAGTGACACTCCCTCAATCTTTTGTATATATTACATTTCATTACTATGTTTGCTATTTGTAATGCATAAAATTTTAGAGGTTTTCAGCTGTTGTACAAGGCTTTTCTTTTACTTGCTACATAGGTATACAACATGTGAGCATGCTTGTAACAAGGGCTTTGATCCAGACATGAATATTCTGTGTTCTGCCAAGATCTTTGTAGACCTGAGAAGCTATGGGCATATCTGGCTGAACTGTCTGTCATGCTGTCTTTCTGACATTGTTAGATATTTGGGATGGTTTGAGTTAGAATTTGAAAGTGCTAATTTGCCTGGTGCCCATTACATTTGGTAAGTTTCACCTAGCTATCAAATACTATTTCTACACAGCACTGTAGAATGTTAAAATGTGGTTCTAAAGTGAAACCACTGAGCAAAAAGTTAACAGATAAATGTAAAGAAAGCCTGAGTTCTTTCATGTCATCATTACCCTACCTATTGATCAGAATTACCCTACATCAGATAAAGCAATGATTACACAACTGGATCACTGCTCACTGGTTCACTGCTTGTTGGCATAATTGGTGTATATACCTCGCTAGTTTACTCCACTTTCTCGTGTGCTCAGCTCATCAGGACACATTATTTTTTATATTGTCTAAACCTGGAAAATTGTACACACCTAATTGTGCACTCAATTGAGTTGTTCATCTGCCGGTTCCTCAAATTAAGTTGTGATGTTACAACTTGTTTGGTGCTTTACGTAAATTTGCTTTCAAAGTAAGATTGTTCATAACTGTACAGAAGGCATCTCAAACTACATGTGGGTGTATGTAGTCCTGATTAAGAAACAGATTTCTAATGAAAACTTAAAAATAATATTGTTGAATTTTAGAAGGTCTTCTCCAGGCCATGTGATGTTTACTTCAGTTTGTACCAGGCTTAAATATAGCTTTTTGTGACTCACTTATTCCAACTGTAGTCAACATTTATGTTTTATAACTATTTGATATATTGTGTTGTATTTGTGAATTCATGATAGCATACTGTCAGAAAAGATATGTTTTTGTTATTTAAGCATTAAACTTCTCAGCGACTGCAGCTGTTTCCCCCTCCAGATTTAAATTTAGAATAAAATTTCCAAAATGATGCACGTTCACAGTAGAAAACTTTTAAATATTGTACAAAGAAAAAATGAATAATTGCCCCCCTCTCTCAACAATTTCATTTTCTATTGGTAACCACTGTTAATCTCATTTATTGTGCATTATTCTGAGGCTACAATTGTTTATCATGTATTTTCTTAGTAACTAAAATATATCTTGAAAGTTTATAGAACACATTTTTCTTTGAGATGCAGAAAGTACTGGTTTCTATCATATGTGCCAAGATCTGATTTGTTAATCCTTTGTGAATCATAGATTTTTGTTTGTTTTGCAAGCTGCCTGTTGGAAGGGAATAATTATTTATAGCATGGTATTATGGAAAATATTTTCTGTTAACACTTAATTGTGGTAATAATCAGTATCACATGGGCCTTATACTACAGGGGAAATTAGTTGTCTAGACTTTGCCCAGTTGAGTATGATATGAGCACTTTATTCTTTGATTATTCATGGCGGGAAAAGTCAATTTTTATTTTGGTTTTCTATAGAAGGGTCATTATTTTAATTAAAAATGTTAACATGGATACAGCTGTTTCTGGGAGAGTTGGCCTTGAATTGAAGTAAGAATTCTGAACCCTGCATTCAAGGAGAACATGGTTATTGCATAGATTGCAACAAATATTTGTTGAGATGCATTTTATAACAGCATATATTATTAAAGATCTGAGGAATCAGCATATTGAAAAGTCAGGATACAATCCCATAAACAGAAGGACTTTGCTTTTGTTTCACCTTCACTCATTAAAGGCTGGCTTTAAAAGCTATTCTAATTTTTATTCTTATTGTACTATTTTTTATAGCTAAATATAGAGACTTTAGACTTTTTGATATCTTAGTAGTAAATTTGGTTAACATGGATCTCTGATAGAAATGTATTTTTCAGTATTAGCTGATTAGTATTTTTCCCTTATGTCTCAGAAATAAAAAATTAAAATGAGGAGGCATTAGTGAATTCAGTCTTTATGATAATTCGTATTACTGGGAATTATTATTCCATAGTGACAAATATGTGCTGTGCCATGCGGGGCAGAGCCCGTGCCCTCCTGTGGAGCGCTGTGTTCACCTGCTCTTTGGTCTTCTCGGTCGCAGAAAGTGGCATCATAATCCATCCAGTGGGCAGCGAATAGTCACCCTACATCTTTTTCTTCATACCACACTTCCGGCCGAGGAGGAAACCTGGCCCTTTTTATTTCTGAAATCTTGCTCAATTCCATCTTCTTCTGTCTAATACTTCAAGCGCCATCACCTTGCTGAGTTCGCTGCAGTGGACTCCGTTGAAGGCTGTCTCCTTTCTCCTGTACTTCCTCCTTCCTCCTCCTCTGCATGTGTGCTCCTGATGGCAGCCAACTGATTTTCAAAAATTGTCATTGCAGCAAATGATTCCCCTGCTCTTAAAAATCCTCCCTGAGCTGCTTCTGTTCCAAATTCCTTACCGTAGATTTTAGTGCCTGCATTCCGTCTTTCTCTCTGTGCCTTGAATTTGCTAATCTCATTTCTACACTAGAGTCTTTGCACTGGCTTCTTCCCCCTCCCCACCCCAGTTTTTGCATGGCTGTCTCCCTATTATCATTCAGGACTGCGGTGAAATGTCATCACCTTGACAGACACCTCTCTCCCCTGCTCTCCTTTATGTTACATAATTGGCAGCAGATAGCATACTAAACACACCGTTCTGTATTTTGCCATTTTTACTTAATATACTGTTGAGATGTGAGATTGTTCCCTATTAGCATCTAATGAGTATTCTAATTCTTTTCTTTTATTATTTAAAACATTCCACCGAATGAATGTTTTATAATTTATTTACTCAGTCTCATATTAACGGACATTGAGGCTGTGTCAATCTTCTGCTTTTATACACAGCACTGCAGTGAGCAGTCTTGTACATGTGCCATGTTTTCACATGGGAAAGTGAATTTCTAGAAGTGGGTTTGTAAGACTAAAGTCTACATGGATTGTAATTTGTTACATATTGTTCAATTTTATAATTAGGATATTGAATGTTCTCTTTTAGTACTTTTATCTGAGAATTAACATTTATCTTACCCTTTTCTGAAAAGGATGAAAGGTGACCAACTGTAAAATTAAAATATATATTGAAATTCTGCTAGTTCTAACTCCCCTCCCGCCCCCACTGCCGCCCAGTATAAGAGTTCTGTATTCTCTTTGGTATCAGATCCCTATACTCCTCCTCTCACCACTCCTGTCACCAGCAGTTTTCTTGGACACATGGTTACTCAAGTAGAGATGACATTTCCCAGTGTCCATGTGCAGCTAAGTTTAGACCATGTGAGTAAGCGTGAGTGAAAGTCATGCATGCCACTCTAACTTGTCTTCTTGAAAACAAAGCTACCTGTCTAGAAACGTCTCACTCTGTTTATGTGGGCTGAAATGAGGATGCGCACTGACCCAGCATAAACCGTGCAGGTGAGGCGCAACCTAGGGGACAGTGGAGCAACAGATGGAGGGGACCTTCATCTCTGAATGACTCGAGGGAGCAGAGTGGCTTGCCAGCTGTCCTGCTTTCTTCTGGACTGTAATCTGAGACAGAAACAAACTTTTACTTAAGTTGTTCTATATTTAATCTCTTTGAAATAGCCTAGATGCCACCCTAACTAATACAGAAATGTATCATAGAAATAGATGAGAAAGAACCGACAGAAAACTAGGATTATCCATGTGTATATTTTAGATCTTTGGTTGTTGCTGACTTAACTGGAATTGTGTGACACAGGGTCTTAGCAGTAAAAAGGGGGAGATATTTTGGGTGCATTGGTATGTCTGGGTGATTGGGTCTATAAAGATGCTTTCAAGGATTTAGAGGATTATAATTTTACCACTCTTAGAAATCATAAAATGTTTTGTGTGTTTATTCATTTTCAGTCATGATAGTAGTGTGTGTATATTGCTTTATTTTTATGAATACTGACTATAATGTCTATTCATTTTATTACTTAGACTTAGACTTAGACTATTCATTTTCCTTCAGACTTGAAAAAAATAAAGGAAAGATATGATGATTCCCTCATGTTGTAATGGACATGTAAGACAATAGTTGTACTTGCTTAGCATTTTGCGGTTCACTAAGTGATTTCTCTCTTTTAGTTGAGATAGTGTGAATGGAGATTATAGTGCTAAATGAAATAAGCCAGTCAAAAAAAGATAAATACCATATGATCTCACTTATATGTAGAATCTAATAAACAAAATAAACTGACAAACAAATAGAAACAGAGGTATGAATATATCGAACAGACTGCCAGCTGTCAGAGGAGAAGGGGGAAGGGGGGACTGGATGAAAAATGCTGAAGGGATTAGCCAGTGAACATATATGCATGATTTATGACAAAGACAACAGTGTGGTGATGGCCAGAGGGAAAAGAGGGTGGGCGTGGGGTGGAGGTGGACAAAGGGGGGAAAATGGGGACATCTGTAATAGTGGCAACAATAAAAATAAAGTTAAAAAATAAAAATTTCAATTTCAATTCCAGTAGTAATAACTGAAAACCTTCAATTAATAGTGGCCTAAAAGAGATAAAAGTTATTTCTCTGGAAAAGTCTTAAGGAGGGAGTTCAGGGTTCCATTGTACTGAACTACAATGTGTAAAGTATTCTGGCACTTTCTGTCATTCTCTTCTTGATTTTCTGCTGTTATGGCCTCAGATTCATGGTCTATGATGGCAGCACCTGTGTATCAGGTGAGATGGAAAAAGGGATGAGTATGAGAGCAAAGGGCCCCTATGTACTAACTCTATGGATAGTGTTTTGAAGTTGTCACTTGACATGTATGTGTCCCACGTGCCAGAATTTAAGTCACATGGCTAACTAGTAGCTGAGGAGACCAGAAAAATGTATTGTTTATAGTTGGCAGCCATCAGATTTCTTTATTATTGAGAGATGTGGAAGTAGGGGAGTAGATATTGGAGACAACTATTAGTCCCTACCATGTTATCTGTATTTTTTGTCCCACTAATTCTATACTTAAATTATTTATTATTTTTAGAGAGAAGGCAATGGAGAGAGAAAGAAGGGAGAGAAACTTTGATGTGTGAGAGAAACATCAACTGGCTGCCTCTCGCATGCCCCTAGCTGGGGACCTGGCCTGCAACCCAGGCCTGTGCCCTGATCAGGAATTGAACTGGTGACCTTTTGGTTTGCAGGACAATGCTCAACCTACTGAGCCAGACCAGTAGGGGCTAATTCTATACTTTTTGATCCTCCCTACTCTATACGGCAATCTGGGCAAGTTATTTTTCCCATTTTATGGATGATGGTATTGATTTTTGGAGATTAAATCAGTTGAACAGCTCAAATAGTCCATGCTTGATTTAGAAGGCTAATCACAAAGCCAGCATGTGGCACAGCGGGGAGTAAGAGGTGGTCATCTCTCATTGCATTAGGGAGAAACCAAATGCCAATGAAGGTAAGTATTTTGAAGTAGAGAACCAAGTTCTATGGAATGGGTAGAAATTTTGTGGATGGAGTGGAGAGTGTGTGTGTTTCTTCATGAGACTCTCCTGGGTTGGGATTTATTTGAAAGCAGATTTAAAATTACATTAGCTATCTATGGCTGCATAGATAATTTCTCTGAACTTACTGGTCTAAAACATTTATTATCTGACCATTTCTGTAGGTTGGGAATCCAGACATGGCTTAGCTGGCTCCTTTGGCTCTGGGTCTCTCATGGCTGCGGTCGTCTCAGATCTTGCCTGGAATGGATTTCCTTCCTAGCTCACTTAGTTGCTTATCGATTATTGGACTGAAGTATCAGTTTGTCATGACCCATTGGTCCGAGGGCACTTTTGTTTCCTTGACACATGGCCTTTGCACTGAGCATCTCACAACACGGCAGCTTGTTTCATCAGAGCAAGCAAGCGAGAAGGCTAGACAGAGGGCCAGCAAGGCTAGTAAGACGGGAGTCACAATTTTGTGTAACCTAATTATGGAAGTGACATCTCATCACTTGTTCTGTGTTGCTCATTAGAAGGGAGTCCCTAGGGCCAATCCACTCTCAAGAGGAAGAAATTGCACAAGTGCATGAATACAGGGAAGCAGGGGCCACTGATACCTTGTCAGAAGCTGCCTCCCACAAACATTTAAAAACTGGGAGAGAATCCTCCAAATGCAGCAGCATTACCTCATCACATGTACTGGCCATGGTGGTGAAGTAGAGAATGTCTAAGTAATTTCAGATTTTGATTTCAGTATTTGATCACTTGAATCGTTTTAATTTTGGTAAGATGCTGATAAGCACAGCCTTCTTTCCTGATGTATAGAACTGATCAAACTCATTGAATTTAACTAGAGAAACCCTTACTTATTCAATGTTGATCCTCAATAGATAGCGAGCTATTTGAAGGCAGGGTCTGCAGATGGAGCTTGTGTATTGCTGTATCCTGAACCTCTCCCTAGCATGATAACTGGAACAAATTAGTGTGCAGGCGTGCTGAATGAGTGCATGAAAAGGGGTTTAGGATTACAAGATGCTACTGGAAATGGAGACCAGTGTGGGCTCATTTTCCTCACTAATTAGTTGTGTGATCCCTGATTAATAACTTCATCAGTGATTCATGGCTTTTGATTCAACAATTTCACTTAAAGTTTATATCTTTAGTTTACAAAAATAATTTTATAATGTTTGTCACATCATGTACTAGTAGAAATAAATAATTGTTATCCTGTTATCCCATTATCCATAGGGAATTATTTTAATCAATGATGGAGAACAATGCAGTTGTTAAGAATGAGTATGTACATTTATTTGCTGTCATGGAAAATTGTCCATGATATGTGAACAGCAAAAAAATTTATAAAACACTATGTGAAATACCCAACTTTTGTTCACAAAAAAGAAATGAAATAGATATGTGTTTGACTAGTCATGCACATATGCTTGGAAAAATTCTGGAAATATACAACAAAATACTTAACAGTGGTTTTTCTTTGATGGATGATATTAGCAGATTATTTCTTTCTTGTTATCATTCTACATTATTTATTTATTTTCAATTGTGGTAAAATATTTAACATAACATTTACCATCCGAGCCATTTTTAAGTGTTCAGGTCAGTAGTGTTATGTACGTTCACCTTGCACAACCAAATCCAGAATTCTTTTCATCTTGCAAAGCTGAACCGATACCCATTAAGTAACAGGACCCCATCCACAACATCAGAACTTTCCTAGGCATGTTGCCTCTGGCAACCACCGTTCTATTTTCTGTCTCTGTATTTGTATTTGACTACTCTAGGTACCTCATATAAGAGGGATGATACAGTATTTTTCTTTTGTAACTGGCTTATTTTACTTAGCCAGTTACAAAATATCTACAAGGTTCATCCACATTATAGCATGTGTAAGAATTTTCTTTCTTTTTAAGGTTCAGTAATATTTCATTGTATGTATAAGCCACATTTGTTTGTCAGAGAACACTTGGGTTGCTTCCATCTTTTGGCTATTGTGAATAATGCTGCTATGAACATGGGGTGCAAATATCTGAGACCTGCTTTCAATTCTTTTGGATATATACCTAGGCATAGAATTGCTGGATCATATGGTAATTCTATTTTTAATTTTTTAAAGGAACCACCTCACTGTTTGCCACAGGAGCCGTACCGTTTTACTTTCCCACCAACAGCGCACCAGTTCCAGTTTCTCCACTGTTTTATGATAGTAGCCATACTAATGATTTTGAGGTGGTTCTGTATTATTTATTTTTTTGGTGTGTTGCTACTAATTACTTTTTATATTCACAGTGGGCAATAAAGATATTTCCATTTTGTAAGAATTGAATGAGTTAACGTCTTTTTTTTTTTTTTTTTAGTATTTAGTATTATTTCTCTTACAGCAGGTGCTGCATTTATTTCATATGCAGTAGTAAATTTTTTGTTAGGTTATTAGGGTTGATTTTTAGGGTAAATTAGAAGCTTGATGCTGAGGAGTATTTTGAATTTTTAGTAAAGAACTGTGACTATCATAGTAAATATTTTGTTTTTAAGCACTAGAAGTTGGAAACACCAGACTTACCTGTCTAAGTAAAAAGTAACTACTGATTTTTTTGGAGAGAATATTTTTATTCACCCTTTATTGACTAATTAAACTTATGTTTACCAATGTGTTTTTAAAAACAACTTGATCTGAGGTAAAATTTGTCATAAAATTAATCTGCTTTAAATGTACAGTTCAGTGATTTTTAGTAAACTTACTGAGCAGTGCAATCATCACCATAACCCAGTTTAGAACATTTTCTTAGCCCCAATAAGATCCCTGGTGACCAGAACCTTTCTTGGCTGTATAGAATTGGTGGCAAAAGGTTTCGTATAACAGGGCTGTATTTATTGTTTCTCTTAAACAAATGTGGGTGTGTTCTACTCACCTGCACCAAATACACACATTGTCAAATAGAGCAAATTTTTATTGAGAGGAGTATATAATGATAATACATGAAGTGTTTTTGTATTTTCCAAACTTTAAGCAAGGAAAATCTTTCATCAGAGAGCAAAATTGTTTCATGTTTATTTTAGAGAGTACCAATTAAATATTTTTTAGTTTGACTTTAGTTTTTTATCTTTTACAGCTGGTTTATTTTTGGCAGATCGCAGTAGACAAGATTGACAAACTAATGAAAAGCCCTTTCAGTTATTTGCTGCACACAAACACCAAAACCTTCCTAGGCAGGTCATACTTATAGATAATTAAAATGATAAAGAACTAAATAGAACAGTTTATCATTATCAGAGTAATAAATGCAGTAGCTTGCAAAATTGCTATTTCCTTCTGTTTCACCAGAGGGCGCTCTTTTCTAGTTTATTGCTTTTAACTGATCTATTAAATTAATATTTTATACTTGGAAAAATGTAAGTCCTTTATTGGGATCCAGCTTTGGATTATTTTGAGACTAATAATTGTTTTTCTTTTATAATTTAGTCATTTTTATTTTTTGTGATCTGTTTTATAATTGTGCCATGAAAAAGGACTCTACAAACAAGCTGGTGTTAAATGCTTTAGGCATTAGTGTATCCGTTATAAAATAGCTCTTCAATTTAGCCTTTTTTCCCTAACAGCTCTATAATGTCACTCTTTTTGTTCGTTTGTGTTAAGGTTTCGGATCGGGTGGAGCGACGGCTTCAGGAAATAGAAAGAGAGATGCGGACAGAAAGAGAGCTGGTGGAAAGACGTCAGGATCAACTGGGACTCATTTCTTTGCAGCTACAAGAGGTTTGTGAAAAAATACTTTCTCAGAATGTTAATCTTGAGTTAGAATATTTGTTTAACCATTGTTAAAATGGTGATAGCTCCTTAGTTGTTGAATGTGACAGCATTCAGCCCATGTGAGAAATATAGCATACTGGTTAGAGTAGAGTGGGTGAGGACAACCCTCCCTGGGTCAAACCCGAGTCTGCTGCTTGCTGGCTCTGTGACCCCAGGCAAGTTTCTAAATTTTTCTAGGCCCATTTCCTCTGTGGAAAATGGAAAATGGTGCTTTTGTGACGTGATGGCAGAGTTGAGTAGCTGTGGAAGAGACTGTGTGGCCCACAAAGCCTGAAATGCCCACTGACCCTTTATAGAACAAATTCGTCAACCCCTGGACTAGACTATCATCAAACCAGTTAAAAATAGAGGGCACTTACTTTTTAGATATGCTTTCCATTTTGAAATTTCAGGCTTATGAAGATATTGAAAAATTAGAACAAGGAATTTCTGTGTATCTTATACCTACATTTCCCCAGTATTCAGATTTTCTCTAGACTAGCTTTATCATATTTTTTGGTATACATATTCCTACAGACACACACATTTTTTTTTTGAGTTGGTTGCACACATGATATAAATGTTTTTACACTTAAATAATATGGTATGTATGTTCTCTTAATCACAGGAAATTAATATTGGATCAATTCTATGATTTAGTCTATAGGTTTTATTCAAGTTTTGCTACTAATGTCTTTTTCTGGTCCCGTGCAGGGTCACATACAACATTTGACTGTCGTGTCTCTTTAGTCTCCTTTATTCTGGAACAGTTTTTCAGTCTTTGTCATTCATATCTTGATACTTTGTAGAGCACTCAACAGTTATTTTGTAGAATGTGTTTCATTTTGGGTTTGTTGATGTTTCCTCACAACTAGATTCAAGGTACGGACTTTTGGCAGGAAACCCAGAGTATTGGTATTGAACCCTTTCCAGGATATCATTTCAGGATGCAAGTAATGTAGATTTGTCCCATGATCGATGAAAACTCAACCTTTGGTTGAAGTGTTGTCTGTCAAGTTTTTCCACTGTAAAGTTACTGTTGTGTATTTTTAATTATTTATTTTATGTGGAGACTCTTTGAGACTTGGAAATAGCCTATATCTTATTATACTCATGAATTTTAGCATCTGTAGTTGATTCTTGTGTGAAACACTTATTACTGTAAGGGATGCTAAGTGGTGATTAAAAAAAAAAAGATTCCATCATTTTGTTTACATATATTAGTTGGAATCCTACTATAGGAAGGGTTTCGCCTTTTTCTTTATTCATTCATTACTTCAGTCATTCATTTTTAATGGTATAGATTTGTGAATTCTCATTTTATTACATTGGCTATGTTTTAAAAAAATTTTTGTTTATTGATTTTAGAGATAGAGAAGAAGGGGGAGGGAGGGAGGGGTGAGAGAGAGAGAGATAGATAGAAAGAAAGAAAGAAAGAAAGAAAGAAAGAAAGAAAGAAAGAAAGAAAGAAAGAAAATGAGAATATCATCGATTTGTTCTTCCACTCATTTATGCATTCATTGGTTGCTTCTTATATGTGCCCTATCCAGGGATCAAACCCACAACCTTGGAATATTGGGATGACATTCTGATCAATTGAGCTACCCAACCAGGGCCAACATTAATGTTTTATTATTATTATAGAAAATAAATTTGTCAAATTTCCCTTAAAATGTTTCTTAGACCTATACATAAATTATACAATTAGAAACAAGAAAACAAAAAGATTAAAGACAGAAGGAATTTTTGGTCTTTTACCAGATGCTTTTCTTCAAAAGTGATATTCTACAAATACACACTTTTGTGCTTGAAGATTATTAACGGTTATTAATTGACAGATTAAAAATTTTTTTAAAAGTAAATACATTGCAGATTGAAAATTAGGAACAGTATTGCAATGCTAAAATTATAATGTAAGTTGATAGAAAAATCTGCTTTTGTTTTCAAAAATTCCATTTTCCTTCATTTCACAAAAAAGGCATACCCTTTTTAGTTGGTAATTATTTTGAAGAGGATACTTTGTTGAATAATTAGATACAGCATGTGGGTAGCCTTTTTTTTAAACCTTGATTTTTATACATTTGTTCTCAGAGCAAATTGCATCTGGTGAGCATAATAATAGTAAGTGGAGAGACAATTGTTCTCTTTTGCAAGAGAAAATTAGAGAAATTTTCCATACTATTTTCTTCTCTCTTTGCAGAATGCACAAAATTACAAAGAAAGAGGTAGAGGAAGATTGCTTCCCACCCCCTTTGAGAAACTAGAAGCTGAATATTTGCATTGTAATTGTCAGTTTGACTAAAAGCTTGAGCTGTGACTTGGAATTCCATCTCCGACAGTACAATAGAGGATCACTATTGATAAGAAATGTTTAATTTCATATTTTGTCACTTTAATATAAGCAGTGACCTATATGCTTTTTAAAGGTGGTTCTGGATTAAATAGTGCAATGGAAACTGGAAAGTATTAATTTAGGCTGATGCATTTCCCTACTCCCAAGTTAAGTGGTCAAGACTCTTTTGGAAAGGTTATGTTTAAGGAGAGAAAACACTTTGCTTTCTTTTCAATATTAAAAAATACATATGGAAATACCAGTACTGTTTGATAATAGTAATTGGTGTATTTTGTTTTTAGCTATGGAAAGAAATTAAATTTGTAGGTGAGAAAGTATGCCTGTACTATAGCCATTCTATCTCCCTAAAATGTATAATTAAATGTTAGTGGAAATTATGACACTTAAAAGTAGTTAGGAGATTAGAAGTGTTTGTTAAAAATTCCGGGGTATCAGAGATTTCTAGGTATAATGTTGTATTACAGGGAGGAGATCTGTGCCTTTGGCTAAAACCCATTTCTTTTTAGTGACCTAATGAGGTCCTGAGAGCTTTATCTTTTCCCGTTTAATTAAAAACAGCATTGATCATTGGAAATCAGTTGAGGGAAAGCCACTCTCCTTTTCTTGTTTAGGGTTTTTAAGGAGTTGTTGATTCTTTTCTTTTTTTTTTTTTAATTTCTTTTCTGTTGGCCTAAGCAAAAGGGGCATGTATGCTCTGGAATCCGCTTCCTTTTTTAAGTCTCTACTCCGGTGCTGCTGATGTCACATGAGTGTCAGATTTTCGTAACTCTGTGAGGATCTTCACTGACCTGCAGGCCTCCTGTATCACAGGTTAAACAGCATTGTTTTGGTACCTCCGTAGAGGTCTCTTTAGACAGAGGAATGTTGTAGTTTTGCAATAGTATTCTTTTCATGTGTCTTTCAATTTTAAATGGTTGTTCTAGTATTCTGAACTTTTACTAATCAAATTCAAATATAAACCCATAACCATCATCAATCTTTCCTTGTTGAACCATTGAGCAAATAAAGTGTTTAACATTAATTTACATTTATCATAATATAGACTCCTTTGATCAGATATGTCAATAGTAAGGTAAACTTGATTAATGAAATATAGTGGAGTGGTCGGAAGGGTGGTTACTAGGGTCATGAAAGAGGTATTTCAAATGTAATCCCTAGTGAAAATGCTTGCTGGTCCAAAATTCACATAGAACCCTAGACGGCATTTTTAACTCTTGACTGTGGCATTTTGGAAATTTCTGATTTGGTTTTTACTAGCTGTTTGTTGTAAATTGAATGTTATTTCTTCATCTTCAAATTGATTTACTTAAAATGAAAAGCAGGAGATAAATGCTGGGTGTATATTTGTATATGCTTTTCAGAGCATGTAATAGCCTATTAAAATGCCAGTTCCCTCACCCATCTCCATCACGAATATTGCATATGACCTAGGGGAACTGAGATGCCTTAAAGTTTAAAGGTGCTTCATGGAAAGTCTGTGAGGCAGGTGAGTCATGGAGTCTTAATGGAAGATGGTGAAGATTAGGTGAGGAATTAAGTGTAGGGTGAGAGCTCAGTTCAGTGGTTTTTCAATCTAGAAAATTAGATTATGTAAGTAAGCTTCATCAATAAAATAAGGCCATATGTAGAAAAGTTAAAGTAATTGATATAGGCTTCCCCCCCCCCCCAATATTTTCCTTCATCTTGTGGCATCTATACGAACTATGAAAAACCTAATAAAGAAGTGGCTATTCATTCCTTCTCAGAAATGTAACTGTGGCTCCAGAGACACTGGTTAAAATGGACACTTCATATACGAAAAGCCTTGGGTACTATTTATTAATGTATTTAATTTGGACTCCTTAAGTGAGAAGTTTCCAAGGAAGCCAAGGGTTTTCCTGATGTCCTCTTGATAGCGTTAGCATCTCCCTTGAGACTTCGGTGTCAGATCAGAGGAAAACATTTGTAGTCTGACAGATGTTCCAACGTGCTCCCATTAACTTCTCCTGCACATCCTTTGGTGATTATTCTACTTGATTTGGAGACATAGATTTTGAACTCCACTTCACTTGCCTTTCCAGGGATGAATCGGAAAACTTCTGCTTGGGCATTCCCTTTACCCTCCTCTTCTCGTTCCCATAGTCAATGCCCTCTTTTTTGTTGTTCCCTACATTTCCACATATTTACCAGCATTTCATAGCAAAAGCCTCCCTTTCCCCACTGATATTACTCGATATGTTTTATATGAATGCACATTAAATTACCCTAACACTGAGCATCCCAGTAATCTCCTTGGGCTTTGAGAAAGGGCAGGTAGAATTTACAAGTAAATGAGAGTTTAAAAATACAATAGAAGTTCTCTGGAAAGCACAAGGAAAGTTCACAGGACCTACCTTAGTTTCCCAGTCCTGGGGAATGAGCTCCAGAATTCAGTCATTTATCAAGCCCGGGTGGCCAGGTGTGTAGCAGGCAGAGAGTCACAAGGCAGGGTGACACAGGGCCCTGACTGCCAAGCGCTGAAGGCACTGAGCATCACAATAGGACAACTAACTACACAGGTGCTACTCTGGAAGCAAACATGTGCAACAAGGGAAAATTTGAAAACTCTTGCTCTGGTGTTTATTCTTCATGGGTGAAGCTGTGTGTGTAGGATAAATCTGAGCATTATTTTGGGCAACACTTTTTATTCTTTTAAAAAGCCCTAATCCCACTGATGATTTTTCTCCTTCTATTGTGTAAAAAATGGCTGTTTTTCTCCTCACTGTCCAGTTTCTAGAAAGTGATAATTATATGAAGTTTTTTTTCCTAGATTATTACTGTTAATTACCATTTCTTGATGTGTTGCCTCTTTTAATTGTACTTGTTTTGAGCATTTAACATAATTTGCACTTAATAAATATTTGCTTAATTCATTAAGCAGTAACCATATTAATACATTGTTTTGATCCAAGGTTTAGTTTTATTTCTTACATAACTCTTTTAACATTTTTATTAAATATTTATTATAAAAAGTATTTATTCACATATATTTTAAATGAATGTATAACTTGATGTGATCATATCATGAATAATCATACATTCTCTTTTTTAGTATAACCTTATTCTTTACTTGGCTTATTTTTCTCCTGTGTCTTCCCCTTTACTCTCTCATCATTAAACACTCACCATGCCCCCTAAAAAAAGAAACCAGAGTAAATAGCCTGGGATATACCCCTTTATATTTTTCTTTGTGCTCTTAATTATCCTGAACAGATATACTAGTATGTAGACTACATACACCTTTGCATATTTAGGGATTTTTTTTTTGGTATGCTCTATTTTAGTAACATAGGATCACATAACATATATGTTTATGATGTTGTTTCTTTTCCAGAAATTTCTAGAAATTTCCCCAACTAGTTTATAATGGTTCCTACTTAATTATTTATTACTGCAGATGACTCTTTTATTATAATAGAAGTTACTAGGTTATTTTTCCAAAGGTCCTAACTCTTCACATTTCTGTTGGCAAAATGGTTGAGAATGGCTGCCTCCCACCTCCCATTTCTACCAGTAGTTATCATAATTCTTTTTATTTTTGCTGGGATGTTGAGTATAAAGTGTGAACTCATTTGCATTCCTTGTTGGTGAATTTGAGCATCTTTTCTCATATTTGTGGCAGTTTGCATTTGTGCCTGTATAGACCATCTGGTTATCTGCTCATTTTAAAACACTGTACTATTTGTGCCTCCCTCCAGGAATTTTATTTTTTTAATGGTAGGAGGAAAGAATCTGTTGTTTTTTGTATGACAAATCAGTTCCCTCAGAATCATTTTTGAATAATAGTTTGTTCTTTTCCCTCTGATTCAAATGCAACTTCTATTATGTATGTAGTTCCCTGTGATACCTGTCTGGGTCTCCATGCTTTGCTATCCACCTGTTAGTCTGTTTCTGAAGTGTTATCATTTTGTCTCAGTTATTACAGCTTTTATTACATTTTGGTGAGTGATAATGAAAACCTCCTGTCACGTTTCATGAAAAATCTTGCTGGCATTTTGATTGTAATTATACTAAATATAGATTAATTTGAAGAGAACGTGTTTTCTAATGTTTTTCAATAATGTTTTATAATTGTCTGTATAAAGGTCTTGTATTGTACTTCCTTGCTGGACTTATTCCTAGGCACCTTACGATTTTTCTCTGTTTTGTGAATGGGATATTTTCTTTCTTTTTCTTTTCCTTTTTTTAGAGATTTGTATCTCTAATTGGTTATTTGTAGTGTATGGGAGTGTAACTGGTTTTATATGTGGCTCTTGTGTACAACGACTTTGCTCAATGATCTTATTAATTCTTATGATTTGTTAGTAGCTTTACTGACATATTAATCTACTGTGTAGATAATGATATCATTTGAAATTAAAGGATATTTAGTCTCTTCATAAATCTTTTTGTTATTGTTTTATTGCACTGGCTAGAAACACAAGTGCAATGTTGAATAAAAAGCAAAGATCTTTTTATTCATGAATCTTCATTCAATCTATTCATGTAGCATGAATCTTTGCTTCATTTCTGTATTTATAAGGATGCTTTTAAAGCATGGTGTTTGCTCCTGGTTTTGAATACTATTTAAAAAAAAATCAAATTAACAACATTGCCTTCTATTCCTTGGTTGCCAAGAGAGGGTTTTTTCCTTCTTTTTTTTTCCCTTTAAATTATAAATGTGTTTTGAAATGTATCAAATATTCTCACTGCTTTGTCTCCTGATGTTTAAATGTGGTTGACTCTATTAGTAGAAGTTGAGCTCTTCTTGCATTCCTGAGAACTTATTGGGTTGGCCAAAAAGTCCGTTATGTTTTTTTCTGTAAAATAAAAGACATATTTTTCATTTTTATCAATAACTTTATTAATTTGGATATTTTGAGATGTCAGCAATCTTCTGCTCTTGGCTTCTAGTGAGTAGAGGCTGGGGTGCTGCTAAACACCTTCCAATGCATAAGACAGCCCCACAGCAAAGAATTAGTTGGCCAAAATGTCAATAGTATCAAGAAACTTGGCAAACCATTTTTGACACATTTGATCAGACAGCACCTTCTACATATACTGCACAAATCTTTTTTTTGCGTTTCATTTGTGTTTTTACCTTCCTTGAAATAATAAAGCATAATATGCCGAAAGTGTTACATACCTCTTCCATTTTCAGTATTAAAATGGCTGCACAAAAATTCTCCAGTTTTGACACTTTTATTTTTTTAATGCATGCTGGTATGAGAGCTGTCACAATACAATCTAACAAAACTGTTTTGAATGAAGTTAAAGACAACTAAGCACTGCTAGAGCCATCATATGGAAAAAACCAAGTGAACTTTTTGGCCAATCCAATATTTAATTAGCTGTATTGTTTTATGCATTGCTGAAGTAATTTGCTGGTGTTTTCTTTAGGATTTTTATATTTATACTTATGATTGAAATTATTTGATAATTTTCTTTGCACTGTTCTCTTTGCTTTTGTAAGCAAGTTTATATTAATCTATAAAATGGTTTAGGTAGACAACTTCTTTTTCTATTCTCTGGCTCTAAAAGAGGGATTGCCTATTAAATGAACGTTTGTTAAAACTAACCCTTAAAATCATTTGTACCTGTTATCTTCCTGGTGGCTGAGAGATTTTCAGTTTCTTCAATCTTTTTTGGTTTTAGATCTTTTTATTTTTTAATCTAGTTTGACAATTATTCATGATTCTATAGGTTATCAATTTTGTCTGTGTATTGAAATGAATTTAAAGAAGCAATCATAGCCCAGCTTTATTATTTTTCAGTCTTTTTTCTGAAGCCTTTTCCTTTAGTGGTATTTAGTTATTCTTTTCCCTTTTTTCAAAATTTGTCTTGCTAGACATATGATTATTTTATTAGTTCTTGTTTTGACTATTTTTGTTTATTTCTTCATCAACTTCTGCTTTTAACTTTATTATTTTTTTTTACCCCCTTAATAAAATTTTAGGTTTACTCTTGCTTTTTAGAGTTGCAAGTTAGAGGATTGATTTTTTTCTGTTTTTTAAAAACTTAACACTATAATTTTATCACCAAATTACCATTTATTTATATACTATTCTTTTATGGTAGTTTATTTCTAAATATTTTATGATTTCTCACATGATTTTCGGTAACTCAAGACTTATTTAGGGTGCCTTTTGTAATTTTCAAGTATGTATGTTTACTTATTTTTAAACTCTATTATTTATTGTAAATTTAATTCCTTTGAAATTTATTGACACTTGCACTTTAACCTAGTACCATCAGAGTTTTTTGTAAGTATTCTGAGTAAAAATTTAAATATATTTTCTGTTCTTTTTGAAGCAAAGTTTTATATGTGTCTGACACATATACATAGCACAAGCATGTAAATTTAGTTAAGTCACTTCCATTGACTTTGCTTTGTTCTTCTGTTGTTAAACGTCAGCCCAAAGCCTGCCATTGTGGTAAGGATTGTCCATTTATCCCTGTGACTTTTGTCAGTTTTGCTTTATCTATTTTGTGACTGTGGTTTCATGGATGTAATTACTAATTGCTCAGTTAGTTTTTAAATTATTAGTTAGTGTTCCTCTGGATATTAGCATTCTTTGAATTGCTGTTTTCATGGCATATAATTTTTCCTCTTTATTTTAGTCTTTCCTCTGTAGTTTTAATTTTGCGTGTTTCTTATAAATATCTTATAGGTGGATTTAAAAAACATCTCATCTGATGAATTGTTTTTAATTGCTGGGTTAGTGACTTTACACTTATCACTATTGATACATTTGGAAATGTTTTTATCACTTTATTTTTTAATATTTCTTCTTTTAATTAGTTTTTTCCCTCCCTTTTATTTCTTGTTTAATATTGGATTGAAGTGTGTTGTATATTTATTTTTATATTTACTGTAGATTATATAATCTGTAGACTATATTTCCATTCTTTAGATGGCTATTCTAAAATTTCAACATTACATATTTAACAACAAATTATTCTAAGAAATCTGTGCTCTAGCTGCAGTGATTTCCTCCCAGTGTCTTACTGGGACATTTTTCTTCTGATGCCCAGCTTAATTTATCCCTTCTCATCCTTCAGCCTTAATTGCCACTTCTTCAGAGAGAAATTCCTTGCCCCCCTTTCCTAAAATAGCCCCTTTCTGCCCCTCTGCTTTCTTTCATATCACATTAATCTTTTTCATGACACTTAACCACCTATCGTTGTTTGTTTACTTATTGTATAATTGTTATTTGTTTACATGACCACTTAGCTGCATATAACATTTTTTATTAAAAAAATCTTTTTCTGCCAAAGATTTGTATACATTGTTTTATTATTCTGCCTTATTCTACTCTTATTCTTGCAGAGAAGGAAGTGAAGGTACCTAATTTTAACTTCTCTGAAGTTTAATATTTAGTAATTGAAATAATTTAACCAAAATACCACAAACATTCTTCTAGAATTCAGACAATCACCATTAAATTTTAAATATATCAGCTTTATAAAAGGGACATTTTGATATAGTAGTTTGCTGTTTTTCAAATTATATTGATAACTTAAGACAGCTTGTTTTCTTATGTATTAGTGTCTAATAGACAAAGTTAGAAAAAAAGTAGAACAGCTCAAATACGTGAATTCTAAAATTCACGTATTTGAATACATGAATTCTTTTTTTTTTGAATCATGGACTTTGAAATATTAATTATGGATTTTGGAAAGAATGGTAGTTCAGCCACGTGTACGTCAATAAACTGAGTCTTCATGGAGCAGTCGGCAGCAAATGCTGATTGACTTTGGTTTGGGGTTGCTGCAAATGATGGACAGAAAGGACTGTTTAAAAGGCTGCAGATACAGCTGTTTCTATTGTTATTTTCAGAATAGTAGTAAGAAAGTCTTTTAACTTGGGTTTTTCTCATAGTTTCCACGACTTGTTTCAAATTTACATGATAAAAACCTTAGGATACATACCAGGGACTCACTGCAGGTTTTTGACCACTAGTCGTCAGTATGGAACCATCAATTGTGACCCAGCAGGCCTGTTAAAGTTGCAGAACTTTGGTGAAAAATGATTCTTTATAATATATATACCTCAACTTTTAGGGATTGTTGAAAATGTACTTGGTACAAACATTGCAACTGAAAAAAACCTAATTATTTAATTATAGCTATTTGAAATTTTAAGCTTGAAACAGTGTTGCTCTCCACTGTTGAAAAATAAATTATGACACACTGAGTATTACATATTAAGACATCTGCTATATTTAACAGTAAAGCTGTCACTTCTATCCCTTTTTGTTAGTTTCGTTCATGCTTCCTACTCAGGGTTGCGGTTCCTTCTTCCCCCTCTGCCTCCCTCCCTCTGGAAGAATCTTTTTCATATAATAAAATAATTAGAGTCTACAATTCGATTTGAGAGTTTATTTCACTGGAATTATATTCCATGCCCCTTTCCACATTTTATATGTCTAAGCTATAAAGAAGTGTCCTAAAGATACTTTCTTTAAATTTTTATCACATATAGATCCAAACTTTTCTCCTAATTATAATTTTCATCTCCTTAATAATCACTGCCTTTTTACCCTGTTGTCCACCCACCCTAGTTATAATCATTTTCTACTGATGTTCCTAATGCCGTGTGTTCTTTCTTTGACTCACTTTGTTTCTTTGTTTTTCTTTGCTTGATAGAAAAGCTCTGTTATGACTCACTGCATTTCTAGTTAATTTACATTTCTATTCTGTACACTGGATCCTTTTTTAAAATTTAAATACTGAATCTGTGACATTAATTATTTCTCAAGGCATAATAAACTCCTTAGGTTTTTCTGACATCTTTTCCCATATTACGGTCAAATTACAGCTATAACTTTATTATTTAAAGGACCTTGTAGGACAGTGAGAAAATGTTACACAGTCTCCTGTTTATTATCTGAGACTGAGGTCCTGTAGCTTTGCCAGCCAACCTCAGTCTTGGGTGGGAACAAGAGTGATGCTGTGGATTCAGAACCACAAAGCCTGTGCAGACCTGGTCCCTGGAGCTCCGTTTCCTCCTTTCTCCTTCTGACCTGTGAACTAGTACAGAAAGTGCTAAATCTTGTGTGCATGTGTGTACGCGCGTGTGTGGTCCAGTAAGTACCTCCTATGATTTATTTCTTCTTAAAAAGGTGGATACTCATTTTGATAAAATAATTTCAATTTTGTTTTGAAATATTCATGTTTCCTTTATGTCCTTGACTTCTCTATTTCTCCCATATTTCACATCCAGCCCGTTATTAAATTCTGTCAGCTCTATTTTAAAACTATTTTCTGAGTTGGGAACAACTCTTCCCCTCTACCACTACTGTTCTCATGTATGATCTTGCCACTGATGTCTCCTACCTGGGCTAGTATACTAGCCTCCTTCTTTTTATTCCTACCTCCTTATAGACTTTTCCCACTATCGAATCAGATAATGCTACATCTTTCTTCAAAACCGTTAAATGTTCTCTCCCTCTCCCCTTACACCCTCCTCTTCTCCTTCCTCTTCTTCTGCTATCACATTCAGAATGAAATCTGAAGTCCTCAGCCTACAAGGCCCCTCCAATGTGATCCCTGCATGCCCCATCTTTTTATCATTCCTCCTCTTGCCCACCGTAGGCCAACCACATAACCTTCTTTGTTCATAGACATGTCAGGCGCCCTCCTGCTTCTGGACATTTGCACGCTCCTCTCCCAGGGCCAGGAATTGTCAATTCCGAAAGCAGTTGCATTGCTTATACCCTCATGAGATTCGGCGCTCTGCTTCAAAAAGGCCTTGAAAACTGTCCGAGATAAAATACCTCTTCTTCACTCTTGAGCCCCTTACGCTGCCGAATTTTTTCTTTATACCGCTTTTCATTACGTGTCATCTGCTGGCTTTATGAAGGCAGGCACTTAGTCTGCTTTGCTTATTACTGTGTCTCCAGCACCTGAGCTGGCCTGGAATAAGGCCCTAGTAGGTGTTTCTTGAGGGAATGAATGAATAAATATTACATACTATGTAGTCAGTACTATATATAGTAAAATATCATTTGGCCAATACTCATGTACCTACTATGTGCCAGGTACTATGCTGGGGACTAGGGATTTAATGATACTTAAGATGCTTTCTTGGCCTTTAGAGGCTCCCAGCTGAGTTAAGGAAATAAAGGGCCCAGTCAAGGAACATGTGTAAAGGGCCCATGGTAATGGACAACAGGGAGGGGACTGATGGGGGGGCGGGGCAGGGGAGAGCGATGGGGTGGGGGGAGGATTGGGACAACTGTAATTGAACAATAATAAAAAAAAAATCACTGTAATTCAGTAAGGGAAGTTGGAGGACATCTTGGATTTTGTCTCTTTTAACCTTCTACTCACTCAGTACTTGAGTTTCCGTTCATGGAGCAAACTCCGTGTATGGTTTGTTGTTGTCACAGACACAGTGTCCATAGGCCATTCTATTTTTCTTGTATTGGGAAACATTGAGAGCAATAATAGCTGGCTGGGTTAAAGAATATTCCATTTTGATAATTTATTTCAGGATCCTACTATTACATATGAACAAAACAAAAGTTGAAAGTTTAGCAATATATTCTACATGGTAGAAGAAGTAACATGTCAACTGTTAGCTTGCAAGTGAAGGCCTTTGGATTCCTTTCGAGGATGCAGTTTTATGAGATGATGTGTAGATGTAAGTTAATCTAAAATTCTTACAGTCTCATTTATAAATAAACACTTTGTCATGCCTTCTTAGGCTTTTGATTTTATTAAGAAAATATTACTTAAGACCATTAATTATTAAGTGGTTATACTGTACTTCCTATACTCTTTCACCTCCCCATTTGAATGCTCTTCCTCCAAAATTCCCTCAGATATACTAACTTATATTTTCTTACTGTTCAAGTGTTTTTGAATATTATGTTTTTCAGGGTGTATTCCTGGGCGATTACATTTTGCTTGTAGCTTTCTTGTTCCTACCTTATTGAAACTAGTCCTTGCACAACTTTTTGCCGCCCCCCCGCCCCCCACCCAAATTTTGCTCTGATCCTTCGTGCTCTCTAGGTTCTTGAAGAGTTGTTACTTGTCCCTCTCTACTGGGACCTGTGACTCCTTTCTTCATTTTACCTATTCTTAAGCATATGTATAGACGTTCTTGTAAAGCACCTGAAATTCTCTTTGAAAATAGTTGAGCTTTACTTTATAAATACTCTTATTGCTTCTGTGAGCTGTATTTAAGCCTGACATATATTTTATGTCCATACCTTATGACTAGATGTCCAAGTATCATTTAATCACATTTATTTTGCTATGTGTACTTATTTGTTCCCGCCAGTATTGTCATTGTAAATCACAACAAATAAGGCTATAGCTAAGTCTGTGTCAGTTCCTTTGCGTCGCGCCGTATGCACGTAAACATTTAATGTTGCTAATGCTATGATGATGATGAAAAATGTGCTCTCGTTGACTGAACAGCTGTCTGACAATAGGCTGAGATTTTTCTGAGTGCAGAACTTGTTTAATTTTTACTTCATGCTTTTCTTAAAGAGTGGAATGTTTCTATCTATGTTTTCAGTGAATTTATCGTAGAGCATCTGTTTATAAAGTCCTTTCCCATCATTATCAATTAATATTTATTGGGCAACTACTGAGTGCATAGTAATATTGTGCAAACAAAGACCACTCTGCTACAGATAGACTTATTCATTGACTTGGTACTGTTTTATTTTGATTAGAAAACAGTAAAAAAAAACAAAAACCCAAAAACAAATCCACAGGCATAAAATAACATCCTCTAACTCTGAACAATGAAAGATGTTGTATATTTATAGAGAATTCTGCTCAAATACATATAAAACTTGAGAAATTCTAAATTAAATTTCCATAATTATCTATCATCTTCTGTTTGTCAACCATTCTGACTCACTGGTCCTGCATTTAGAAAGTCAAATAAAGTATCATTTTGCTCTGGGGTTTCTAATAAAACTGTTAGTCTTTTTTTTTGAGAGGAAACTACTCAGATAAAATAGACCCTCCACTAAGAGCATTCGCTTTTTGATTTTGAAGGAAATCCTGGAAAGTGCACTTGTTGGGCTCACATTTAACTTTAGTTGCAAGATTTTATTAAGTAAAAGATTGCATAAAAATAAAATCTGTTCCAGTAAAAGCAATGGCATTTTAGGGAATAATACTCATTACCATTGTTGCTTTTGAATTAAATAAGTCAAAGGTTTGTGTGTCTTTTCACATACCAACTTTATAGGCAGTAATTAAGGTTTTGTTTTGCACACTGGCAAATTTACTAACATTTGAAGAATGAAATTCTGACACTGATCAATAGGGGTTTTACTTCTGAGTTATTTTTATAGTCATGGTAGTGGGTTTTGCTGATTCATCCATGGTCTCTGGTCTAGTATTCCATGTGGCCTTTGGCTAAGGCTTTAGAATAAAACCTATGACCATGAAACAGAGCTAAGGGAATTGGCTCTCACGGTAATTGAACCCATGACCTTGGTTGGCTTCATTGGCACAGGGTGCCTTATCCAGTCAGCCTCCATAAATATAGACATAGTGAAACCAATAAATTTGCTTATTATTCATTGGGGAAAATAGGTCAGTAATGGGTACCCATGTATCCTACCACAATAATTCCTATAAGAGCTCTTCGGATTCCTGAAATAATAAACACCTTATCATAAGAACACTCACACACACACATAAATAGACATCTAGGCCATTCTCAAAGAGAAGCTTTGAGTTTTATGTTTCAAAACTCAGGTACCTTTAAAGAACATTATTAAGGATTACAATTACCATAAAAAATAATACCAATGTCCTTAAAAACTGATAAACCTCACCTAACTACATGGTACTTGATAATTACTCTAGCCTTTGAAAAACAGGAATGGTTGTATCTTGTGACTTGACCCACTGTGCTCACCACTTCCATGTGGAAAATACACACAGTTCACCTGGAAGCAAGTTTTTAGAATCTCTCCCCTACTTCGAAATCCTGAAAGTCTGTATGGCGTCCTGATGGGAACGATCACTATTGGATTCTCTTTGACCACTATCATGCATTCCACTTTTACTTCTTAAAAGTACTTTTTTTTTTCTTTAATTGTAGATGTTGATATGCAATTTTTGTTCTCTGGTTATGGCTGAAAAATAAATTTCTTTGAACAATTTAAGTAAAATCCATCTAGCTATTTTTGAATTCGATATTGGTTCAGGGATTTAGAATATGAATGCATTGTTTTCTGCCTTGAAAAGAAACTTTTTTTTTTTGTTTTGTTTTGGTTTGGTTTTTGTTGGCACTGATAATCCCCAACTGGAAGAACTTAAAGGCTAAACTTTTCCATGACTTTAGCTAGTTCTCATGTGGGAGGAATCTCTAACATGATTTAGGAAAAAACAAAATTAAGAAATTTAGAACTTGACAGAAATAAAATCTATGTTAATTTAAATGAACAGTATAGGTTATGAGCAATAAAATCCTATTGTATTATATATATATATATTCCTTTTCAGAATAATTATTCTACTGATGTTTGATGGTTTTAGAGCTGTGATTTAGGTTTCCAAAAGAGAATTTTGGAAATAGGCACCAGATTTCCATCTTTTAAAAATATTCCAATTAAGTCAGGTTCTCATTATAGTGTGTTATACATATTAAGTAATTAATAACATTTTATCTCAATTTAAAATATAACAAATATCCTTAAATATATTTAAAATGTTCAATATATATAAATATAAACAATGAATATCTTCTGTTTACAGCTTTTGTGGCCTAATTTGGATCAAAATATTATATTTTGACACTTAAATATATTTTTTGTTGACTTTTATTTTGTACCTACATGAAGAATTTAATTATAAAAATATAGTCAAATGAGCAATGAAGTCATAAAAAGACACAGGGGAACCTTAAAGGCATATTACTAAGTAATAGGAGACAATCTGAAAAGACCACATACTGTATGATTCTGACTGTATGTCGTTCTGGAAAAGAAGAAAACTAGGGAGGCAGTAAAAAAATTCAATGATTGCCAGGAGCTGGGGTAGGGAGGAGAGAAATGAACAGGTAGAGTGGAGGATTTTTAGGGCCATGAAGATTCATTATAGTATGAGACTAAACGATGGATGGATGCCGTTATGTGTTTGTCCACACACATAGAATGTGCCACCAAGAGTGAACCCTAATGTAAGCTGTGGACTTTGAGCGATAATGATGTGTCGGTGCAGGTTCACTGTAACAAATGTACTACTCTTTTGGAGGACATTGACTACGGGGTAGGCTGTGCATGAATGGGGGCAGGGTGTATGTGGACATTCTTTGGACCTTCTTCTCAGCTTTGCTGGGAACTTTAAACTGCTACAAAAAAGTCTTTTAAAAAAATGTATAAAAGTATATATATCTTAATATATATATTAAGAGCAACTATTTTTCCAGTTATCAGTGACATGGTTGCTTTATCTGTTATAGTTAGTGGAAAAAGAAATCTGACTTGAAAGTTTATACCCTTAAGTACATAGTGTTACTGACCTATTGGATATGAGCTAATCTTGTTGGTTTACCAGTGAATCATCTACACGTTCTTACCATTCTGACCAAAGGCAGGCAACTGCAACAGTGCTGAGTGATTAGGATGCGACAGGATGGTTTATGTTTTTTTTCTTTTCTTTGAAGGGAGTTAAGATGTGACATTTATTTCATTCCAGGTCCATCATTCTTACCCAAGTTTGCTGGTCCATTTAAAGTAGACAAAGGGCTTTTAATTCCCTGTTTATTCTACATTTTTCAGTGTGTTATTTTTTAGAGCCTCCTGATAAACAGGCATATTGTCAAAGTTGTGGGAGTTTTTACTGGTCAGATGAGATATCTACAAACATTTCCTTTTCTCTTTTCCCCTCCTCTAAAAGGAAAGCCTGCATTTAAGGAAATATATAACTGTGAGAATTGAGAATCATCTTCTAAAGACTGTAGTCGTATGATACTCAGTGTCAGTCTTTTTAATGGAAATAGGCACACTTAAGGAAAAGAAGAAAAATTGTTGTTATTAAAGATTTAGCCCTGGCTCGTGTGGCTCAGTGGTTTGGGCATTGCTCTGCAGACTGGAAGATCGCTGGTTGGATTCCTGGTCAGGGCACACGCCAGGATTGTGGGCCAGGTCCTTGGTTGAGGGCATGCAAGATGCAACCAGTCAGTGTTTATCTTGCACATCGATGTTTCTTTCCCTCTCTTTATCCCTCTCTACCCCTCTCTGTAAAAATCAATCATCAATCAGTCTTTAAAAAAAAGATTTAACTGTGCCCTAGGGACCCTCTATTAAGGTGCAGTGTTGTTGCTATGATCTTAAACGTGTAAAAGACAGTCCGAGTCCTAGAGCAGGGCACATGATAACTTTATAGTTAAACTGCTTTTATGAAAAGAAAAACAAGCCTTAAAGGGCAAAATAACTGTAATAGAAATTCATTGGCATGTGTTTTTTCCTTTTTTTGTGACTGCTTTTACTGGGTCAGTTTTAATATAATTCTAAGTTGCTTGATCTAAGTCAAATGGAAAAGAAATCCATTGTAGGCTCATACATTTTAAAAAGGTAGTAAATGAGTTAAAGTTTATTATTAAGGTTTAAAGAAATGGCTTCTAATTTCGATTCAGTTAGTTTTTAAAATGTTTCTCATTGAGTATTATCTGGGTTTTCAGAAATTTAAAGTGCATTAATATATATTTACTAAGTCTTAAGATTTTGATTTTCTTTCATCTTTCATTTTAAACTAGATAACGTAGAAAGTATGTTCAATATTCTGGGCTAGAATATTGCTTGTGTGTTTACTTGTTTACTGACTCACAGTGTAGAAGAAGCAGAAATAATGTTCAGGCTTAACGACATTTCTAGATGATATGGTGGAAATGCAGTAATTTGCTTTGGGTTGATCCTCAATACATCACTTTTGTTCCTCCACTGAAAATGATATAATTTAAGTTCTCATCGACTGAATTTTCTAAGACTTACATATCCTCAGAGTAAAAGGAGAAATAGAAATGAAGAGTATTAAACAACACTTTAGGCACTAAGTAGAGCTACAATAGAAAAATATATTATTTTGGAAAAGCATTATTATAAATAACTGGTCAGATGTTGAAAGTGGATAGTGAGGAGAAAAGGAAATTTTATTGCAAATTCCTAGGTATCCAAGAGAATTATAGGCTCTCTTATTCAGCAAGCTCATTTATGGAAATTTGGATTTTTAAAAAATAGTTGACTTTTAGAAGAATCATGTTTTTATCAGGTATAGTTTCATGTACTAGAAATAGAAAACACAATTTGATTAATTAAAATTTCAGCTTATTGATTTTTATTCCTTTAATGCCAAGTATAATTGTTAATATCTATACTTATAAGAAATGAAGATTAAACACCTGTTAGTGTGAGAATGAGAGTAATTATTTCCCATATTGCCATTTAAGGGGAACAGAACTTGGTAACTGCCAGGTTCTTTCTTTACGGGGTGCGGCAAGTGGGACTGTTGGGCTTGGTTATGAGTGTAAGTATTCAAAATTGAGAACTGGAAGAGGCAAATTTCTCTGCATTACTTGGACAGGGAGATTTAGAGGCATGTGGGAGAGGTCCAGAAGCTGCAAAAAAAATCAACTAATGAGGCTGGGCAGGATGTAGGCGAACAGGGAAGAAGGGTAATTCCTGGTTGGTGGAGTTGCCCAGGGGAATTTATAGAACACCCAGTGTTTGATGGAGATTTGGTAAGTGTGAGTACACCTCTATAGTCCTATATAAATGCTAGATCACTCAATGTTTTTGGTGTAAGCAGGTTATCTTTGGGTGAATACAAAGAGGTTCAGTATTCTGCTTACTGGTGAGCACTGGCATGTGAGTTAACTTACTAGGAATCTGGGTTCCATTAGGACTATAAGGTTTGATGGGGGGAAAAACTTGTGGGCCAAAAAGAACCAAGAGTATTATAGTTGGTCTGGCTTAGAGCTAAAAATGGTGAATGAATCTTTAATGATACTTGCATAGCCTCAAAGTAATCTAGTAAAATATTTGTTAGCAACTTTAGTGGTTTTAACATTTTGCCATGCATTCTTTGAAAATCTCTCTCTGGGAGGTGGAGCTTAATTTTTTTCCTTTGAGTATGGGCTGGGCCTACTGACTCTCTTTTAACAAATAGTGTATGGAAAGGAAAGAATACTAAGTTTATGGTAAAGGAATTTGGCGGACACCACCTTATCTTAATGGAGCGATCAAGGTTGTCATCCCTGTCCCAAGTCACGTTGATATTGTGTGCCCGACAATGTGATGCAGTGAGAAGGGCACTAACCTCTGTTGTGTCCCCCCACTTCCAAATTTATGAACCCAGTCTATCACGAGAAGACATCAGACAAATCCAAATTGAGGAATATTCTATAAAATAACAGACCTGAAGTTACCTGAAGTATCTCTTTAAAAATGTTGAGATCAGAAAAACAAGGAAAGACTGAGAAACTTTCACAGATTGGAATCTGCTCCATAGTATCCTAAATCGGATTTTGGTACAAAAAAGAACATTTGATAGTTGAGTAAAAACCATAGATAAATGGTTTTGTAATAATGTTAATGTCTTAGTTTTCATAAACATACCATGGTCACATAAGATGCTAATTTTTGGGAATACTAGGTGAAGGATATATGGTAAATTTAAGCTCTTTTTACAACTGTTCTGGAAACCTGAATTATTTCAAAAATAAAAAAATTAAAATAAACCCCTTCACAAGATTTCTTTTCTAAAGTAAAGACTAAAATGATGACTTGTGAAAGCAGTGAAAGGTTAACTCTTTGACTTAAACCCCAAAATAAATATTTATTTTCCAGTGTCACTACACCATGATTATTGTTTTTCCAGAAAGAAAGACAACTTGGTGCTTGAGCAAATATGGCAATAATAAAGATGGAAGAAATCTGGAAAACTTACATGTATGTGATGAACAGAATTGGCCAATTTAAAGTAAATTGTTATTTGGAGATTATAAAGGAATATTTACTTATCCACTCAATAATAAATGCTTACCACTTAAAATGTGCCAAGCACTGTTTTAGAAGGAAAATGTGATCATGACAGTTGAGGTTTTCGGCCTTCTGAAGCTTATACCATGGTGACCCCAAAGCTTTTGTGTTACTCTTTGGAAATGTAAGGCTCTCGGTAAGCCGGGATTATTTTGAATGTCTGTCAGAGTGAGTAAAATTAAGCATATAAGCTAGTTAAACATTTTTAATGCATTTCATCAAAATAAAGTATGCAAACACTTGGGAAATGTTAATATAACTTTCTAGTTTTTTTTATGTAAAGTGTTATAGGATTTAAAAAATGTGAGTTTTGGAAATCATAAAACAGGGATAGAAATGGATAAATTCCAATTAGTAAAATGGAAAAATTTCTTCACTGGAGAATTTCCCAACAAGCCAAAATTGAATAGATTATGCATATAGTTAAATATTATTACAAATTTTACCCTACAATAAAGAACAAAAACAAACATCAAAATCACTTGTTAACTGCTGGAAAGTATGATTATAATACTTTATCAGTGTTAACAATTCAGTAATCATTATTGTTCTTTTATTGTACCTTTTAATGTTTTACAAGTATCAGATTATTTAGTCTTCATGGGCATCCTGTAAGCCTGATGCTATGGTTTCCACATGGACAGGCAGAGAGCTGAGCCTACATCCTGTCTTTGTCACTAACTAGGTGAATGACCTAGTTAAAATGGGGAAGTTATTCCACTACTTGTACCCCCATTTTCCCTTTAATAAAATGGGCTTAGTAATAACTCATAGAATTATCATAAATATTACATGTTATAGCCAATATATATAATGTAGTTCCTTAATCTATTTAAGGAGAAGCAGAATGCCTGGATATGGTAAACACTATAAAAGTTTTATTACATTACTATACTCAAACCAAAATTATTTTTCATACTGGTGATGTCTCTTTCTTCAGTTACTTTTCGTTAGTGGGAGTAGGAGCCATGGCAGAGGGAGCTGCAAGTCCATGGGTAGGGGGCCATGGCTGTTTTATACACATGCAACTAGTAGTCCCTAGCACAGTTCCTGGCACATTATAAATGCACATAGAAGTTGTTTGTTGGATAAGCTAATGAAGTTGAATATGACTGATTATGCTTACATCAAAATGGTTTTTAACATGTTCTGCTGTTTGTCTAAAAATCGCTTTTCTGTTGATTGAGCACCATAGATCCTATTGGAAAAGACTTCTAGCAGTTTGGCTCTTCTCAATTTGGATGGCTTCTACACATGCACCTCCTAAGCTGAAATGCTAGAGCTGTCAAAAAAGTTTTTGAATAAGTGGAATGTCTTTTAGATGTCATGAAAGATTGTTCCAAGTATTTTTCCTTAGGTTTAATTTTAACATAGAAACAAACCCAAGCAAACACTTTTGTGGTTAACTGTTGAACTTTGTATTTTTAAGCATTTTTTCCATTTTATTAATGAGAGAAAAATATAGAAAAGAATGTCCCCCCATGTGAAGTATGTTTTGAAGAGCATTATATGTTGTCATAAAATGTCATATATGAAATAATGATGCAAGCATGCTTCTACTTTGATGAGTTTTTTTTTCAGAATTTGGAAAACTAGTGAGCTAGTTTTAGTATTACATCTAAATAGTTGAGCAGTTAATATGACTTTTAAATACTATTATTTCAGCAGGCAGTAAGTTTTGCTTGTTTCCAAGAAAGTGTAAACTGTTAGCTGTCTGCACTTTGTAATTATGTAACAAAATACCCAAAGATGGGAAAAAAGGTGAAACTAAGGGGAACTAAGTGGAAATTGATTAGGAAGATCAGGAAGTTGTTTCTATTTGATTCCAACTGAAATGTCCTTAGGATTTCAGTGAATGAGCAAGTTGTAATTCCTTTATGTATTTTGTACAGCTCATATTCATCTTCTTCAGCCTTTTCTTAGTAGGTCCGAGTAGTGTCTTTCAGTTTTAAATGTATTTTGGTATAATACATATTTTCCCATCTCTTTCATTGTAGGCATTGAAGAAACAAGAAGATAAAGCACATGAGGATGAGGGAGTAATGAAAAATAAGCTAAGACAAACCGAAACTGAGAAGAATCAAGTAAGATTTTGAAAGTTACCTTTCAATGAATAATGCTGTTTGGGGCTAGTGATAATCGTTGAGTGCTTTGAGGGCATGTCTTAGAACAGAGTGAAGCCTTTATGTATTGATGTGGAGTCATTTGGCTTGAGGGCTCTGCCACTTTGCTACTTACTCTTAGAAACAGGTACAGGTCATTTGCTCCCTTTTCATCTGGCCACTCTCCTTTTACAGAGGTGAGTGAAGCTTTACCGTTCCCTATGGGGGAACAGTTGAAGAGCTTGCCTTTGCTACGGGGTTAGGAAAGACCTGTTGTTTAAAGGTTGGGCATTTTGGATATATTTGTTTCCATCATAGAAGATAGTAATAGTTAGCAGCCTAGAGGAAAAATCCTCTGTTATCATTAAATATGAAGGACTTTTGACATACGAGTTCTGTCCAGAAGGTATCCAGCCTTGTAATATGAAAAATAGACATTTATTGAAGAAGATACAAGATACAAGAAACATTGTACATAGGACAATGATCAGTCCACTGAGCTATAGTCCACTGAGCTATACCAGCTGGGGTGAAATCTCTTCCCTTTCAAAGGTGATTTTAGTTTCGGGCAAAGCCAGAAGTTGCAGGGCACCAAATCTGGGCTGTAGCGGGGCTGAGTCACCTGCGTGATTTGATATTTTGCCAAAAACTCTGCATGAGATGTAATGCATGAATGGGTGTGTTTTCATGATGAGGCTGCCAATCACCAGCTGCCCACAGCTACAACCTTCTGAATGATCTGTGTAGTTTCCTCAGAGGAATGTTCAAGCTTAATGCAAAATTTGATGCAGATTTGTTGCTCTGCCCACTTATCCATCTTGAATGTGACAACCACACACTACACACGCTCACTCAACAGAGTCTACTGCCCTCACTGACCAGTAGTACAGTGAAGTCAGCATTGTTCATACATGCACATTCCAGTCCACTCTCTTTGGCTGCCAGGTTATATTGATGTCGTGCAAACCATCCTTGTTATATTAACAATGGCTGGACTTTTTCCAGACAGACTTTGTATAACCATGTCTGTGACTTATGAGCCTAGCATGTTAGAATTAGAAAGGAATTCAGAGGCCATGAACTTCCTAGTTTGCAAATGAGTAGATGTATGGATGAGCACAAGATAATGATGATAAAGTGAAAAATTTCCCCTGATGTAATGTTCCTTCATAATTGCTTTTTTATATCTAAAATGACTTTCTTTTTTTTATTTCACCAACCAATGGCAAGCTAAATGATGCATCCATACTTCCTTTACTGCAAACAAGGTGTGTCAGGTTGTCAGCCCGCCCTTTGGGAATTAAGACAGCTGATATTCCGTGGGGATCATGGCAGAAATGGGCCTTGGTAGCTTTTGAAACTATTTTGAATGAAGTGTGACTCCTTTGTTCTTTATTTCTCCATAGAAACAACAGTACAGGTGAGAAAATATTTTTTGTAGGTTCTGTGATTTCACATATACTTTACTTTTTAAAAATAATGACATTTTATGAGCCATATGTATAATTTTTAAAAAACATATAACTGGATTAAAAATTATTTTGAAATGACTCATAGGTTGTTGTAAAACAAAATCTACAGATAGGTCACATATACCTTTCACTCATTTTAACATTTTGCACAATTGTCATTTAATATTAAAGTCAGGAAATTGACGTTGGTACAACCCACAGTGTTCATGCAGCTTTATTGCACTCATTTGTGTGTTGAGTGTGTGTGTGTAGTTCTATACAGTTTTATCTCTTGGATGGATTCATGTTACTGCCCCACGGCCAAGATACAGAGCGTTCCACCAGCGCAGTGCTCCCTCACACTGCTCCTTGGCAGCAATACCTCCCATGTGCTCAATTTTTAAAGGACTAGCATATTAATAGTAGAAAGATGAGAAGAACATGTGGTTGGTGAAAAAGTGTTTGCCCTGCTGTGCAATTAAGTCTTTCGGACAGAAAGTTATCTCTGGTAATAAATAGTTCTCATTCTGGTACAGATCTCCTTTCTAAGTTCTTTTACTCAGTTAAGGGGAAGGTAAAAGCTACCCTGAGTCTGCTGGGTCTTGAGTACCAGCAGCTCAAAATAACCCTTATGCCAAATAGGCGTATTTTGGGGTGGCATAATCTGTTCCCCTTCCATCCTGTTATATTTTTCAACTGAAAGTAACCTAAGCACATTCAGTCTTTGCAGGGTATTTAGTCATTTAATGGGCACATTTTTCATGGCTGTTTATCTAATAGAAGTATTATTCAAGAAATTTTAAATGTCTTATTCTGAACTTCGATATTTAAAAATTTTAGGAATATCATGGATTGGAAATATTAGGAATATAAGAATACATAAATTCATCAGTTGGATGAAATATACTTTGAGTCATTGGGTGTCTGAAGTTTTTATTCTAATTTAGTTCATATGATACTACAGGAACTAATTTAAAGACAAATTGCTTTAGAATTTAGATTAAAATGACTTAGTACTGAAAGGAGTCTCAGAGGTTGTTTAGTATAAAAATCCTTAATTTAGAAGTAACAGAAAGGAGGCCTAAGGAAAAGAGGTTTAAGCAAGGTCACAGCTGAGATGGAACTGACTAGAATCCAGCCCTCTCGAAGTCTGGTCTGGTTCACTTTGTGTTATACAGTCAACATTATTTCAATGGAAGCATTAATATGGTTTATAGCAAGGTATTTATCCTTTTATATTATCTTCTGAAAACTTTTCCACTTCTCTCCTCTTAAACTCTGCCCATATAATTTAGTTAACTTGTGTCTCATTGGACATTTTTCCTTATCCTTTTTCAAACTCTAGCTTGAGCAGGAATTGGAGCTATCGCGAAGGTTATTGAATCAATCAGAAGGCAGCAGAGAAACGCTTTTGCATCAGGTAAGTTTATGCATGCTATGATAAGCTGCTTTTAAATTAAGTCAGGACTGAGTCTTCTTCTCTATTAAATGTCTTTGTGAAAGGAAAAACCTAGGTCTAGAATAATTTTTTCCTAACGAATGTATATCAGCATACATAAGTAAAAGATGAAATCCTTTCAGGAAGATGCAGAGAAAACTAGTAAAAACACCAGCCCAAGTTTCCACTGTGGCCGTGTATCTTGCTGATGCTGCTCCAATTTAGGACTTATCTCTCTTAGCATAACCAGTGTAAAAGTGAGACTGGGTGTGTAAGATAAAATTTTCCCAGGGACTTAATTTTCTTCAAGGAGGCGCTGGAGAGGGAAGGAGGAAGTACAATAAAATACAACTGACTTTTGCATGTTTAAGTTACTTTGAATGCATCATTGTCTTATATTCATATTTTCAACATGCTACCCGCTCATTTTAACCAAAGCTAAGGCTTTCTTAAAGCATAATATTTTGCAGCTCATTAGCCTATAGTGGGATAGTGAGAGTTTGGTGCTTCTGATAATTAAACTTCTGTAATTTGAAATAGCCATCTTACATACATTGGATAGGGGCTTGTGGCTTTCTAAATGCCTCTCGGCCTGTATTTAATATAAAATGCATTTGTACCTTCCTCTGTTTTGAAATGTAGATTGCATAACTTACTACATAATATGTTAGGGAGGCAAAGATGTCAGAAATCATATAGATGTTTAGAAGGAATATTACACTTTGACAATTAGTGCTGAAAATATACCACAGCACCTGTTTTACAAAACCTTTAAAAATGATCCTTGGTTTTTTTCTGCAGCCAGTGGTCCGTCAGAATTAATGTTGGCAGAGTTCAGACTTTCTTTTTTGGTAGTTTATATTTGTATTTAATTTCATTCTGATTTTTTTTGGAACTCTGATTTGTACTTTTTTTATAATGTCATCTTTTGAAGATGTGTTTGGGTTGTCACTGTGACTTTAGCTGAGTCTTTTTGCCATTGCTAACTTTTTTAATGGTCATTGGGGATATACCTGGTATGTGCTGGGCAATTTGCTTGTCTCTGGAAATGCAGGCATGAATAAAATAGTTCTTGACCTCAAGGAGTTTATTCAGTAGTGTTTATTGCTTATTTATTTGACATCAAAATATGCTAACTCATGATCATTTTTCTTCAATTTACCAATCAGTAGCCCATGTTCACATGAAGGAAACTAAGTGAAAAATACGAAAACAGACAGTACTTAATTGGAGGTGGTTTAGATTAATAGTAGTGGAGTGGGCTGAGGTCCAAAAAAGGATGTTTTTAATGTGATCAACTTCTTTGTCACAGTAGACACAGAGAAGGGGAAAAGACATTCATTCTTTGTGGAAGGAATGGGAGGAATAAACAAATGGAGCGAGAGATTATTCTACTGTGTTTGGAGTGACAAGGAGGTTGACTTGGCTTCAACTTGTGCTTGCAGAAGCTGAGTAGAAGTAAATATTTCCCTGGGACAATAATTTGTGATAATGTTAGAGTTCAATTATTCTTTTTTTTTTTAACTTTTAGAACTTAGAAAAGTTTAATTTTGACTATATGTATTTAGGTAGAAGAACTCCGTACACAACTTATGAAAGCAGAAGGCGATCGAAAGGGTTTACAACCAGTATCTCAGATTTCCAAGCAACAGTCAAACCATCAGGATGAACAAGGAGATGACTGGAGGTTTAGAAGAGGTATCATTCTGATTTGTAAATATGTAGGGTTTTTGACCTTTCTTAAATACTTCCCATTTTCGGAATTGTATTCCTTATGTTGTGCTTTTGTCATCTAATCTGTTGCTTGATTTCCTACAAGGTTTTCAAACAAGTTAATAATGTAGCATTCAATTTTTTAAAAACAGACTTTATTTTTTAGTTTTGTGTTTATAGCAATACTGAGCAGAATGTTCAGAGATTTCCCATATAACCTCTGCTCCCCCACGTGTGAACCTCCCCTATTATCAACATCCCCTTAAGAGTGATACGTTTGTCATAACTGATACATGTACACTGATGCATCATATCATCCAAAGTCCATAGTTTACAGTAGGGTTTAATCTTGGTGGTGTGCATTCAATGGGATTGGACAAATATGTAATGATGTCTATTTACCATTATAATATCAAAGACTAGTTTCATTACCCTGAAAGTTCTCTGTATTCCACTTATTTATCTCTTTTTCCCCCATAATACCTGACAACCACTGATCTTTTTACACTCGCCATTGTTTTGCCTTTTCAGAATCTCATATAGTTGGAATCTTATGGTATATAGTCTTTCAGATTGGCTTCTTTCACTTAATAATATACCTTTAAGTTTCCTTTATGTATTTTCATGACTTGGTAGCATACTCTCTCTCTTTTAAACATTGTCTGAGTGTAGCACAGTTTATCTGTTTACCTGCTGAAGGCATCTTGGTTGCTTCCAAGTTTTGGCAACTCTGAGTAAACTAAACTTCTGTGTGCAGATTTTTGTGCGGACATGTTTGTCATTTTCTTTGAGTAAATATCAAAGAGTGTGATTAATGAATTGTATGGTAGGAATATGTTTAGTTTTGTAAGAATCATCCAAACTGTCTCTCAGTGTGTCTGTGCCATTTTTCATTGCTATCAGCAATGAGAGTTCCTGTTGTTCCACATCCTTGTCAGCATTTGCTGTTCTCAGTTTTTTGGACTTTAGTCATCCTAATAGGTTTGTAATGGCATCTCATTGTTGTTTTAATTTACATTTCCCTGAAAGCAAATGATGTGGAGCATCTGTCTCTTTTTTTGAAAAAGATTTTATTAATTTAATTTTATTTTCTTAGAGGGGAAGGGAGGGAGAAAGAGAGAGAGAGAAACATCAATATGTGGTTGCCTCCTGCGTGCCCCCTACTGGAGCCTGCAACCCAGGCATGTGCCTTGACTGGTGAATTGAACCAGTGACCCTTTGGTTCACAGGCTGACGTTCAATCCACTGAACTACACTAGCTAGAGCTCTTTTATCATGCTTACTTGCCATATGTATATCTTCTTTGGTAAGGTATCTGTTTAGGTCGTTGCCCTCTTTTTTTGTTTTTTTTATGTTGTTTGTTTTCTTATTGTTGAGTTTTAAGATTTTTATATATTTAGGATAACAATCTTTTATCAGATATGTCTCTGCAAATAATTTCTCACAGTCTGTGGCTTGTCTTTTCATTCTCTTAATGTCTTTTGCAGAGCTGAAAATTTAACTTTTAACGAAGTCCAGCTTATCAATTATTTTATATATGTATATAGATTGCGACTTTGGTGTTGCATCTAAAAAGTTGTTGCCAAACTGAAGGTCACCCAAGTTTTTTTTTCTATCTCCTAAGCATTTTATAATCTTGTGTTTTATATTTAGGACTGTGATCCATTTTGAATTAATTTTTGTGGAAGGTATAAGGTGTAAGTCTAAATTCATTTTTTAGCATGGGGATATCCTGTTGTTCCAGCACCATTTGTTAAACAACTGTCTTTTCTCCATTGTGTTGCTTTTGCTGTTTCTAGCCCTTCAGATGGAGTTGCTCATGGGGCATCTCTATATACTGTTTCACAGTTGCTCATTCAACAGATTTAAATCTGAATTCATTCTTTCCTCATAACTCATTTTGACTTCCTATGTCAGTTGATTGCATTATTTTTATCCAGATATCCAAGCTTAAAATACAAGAAAATTCAAAATTATTTTTCTCCCCTCCATCTAAGTTGCTCTGATACTCTGTCTATTTATAGATCCTGTTATCTCTTGAATTTTCTGTCTTCTTTTTTATTCCCACTACCCCAGTTTAGGCATGCTTCATGTCAGATAAATTATCCTCTTAACTTGTCTTATCCTATTTCTGCTGTTACTGGTCTTCCATACTGCAACCACAGGGGGACCCTTCTAGGACACAAGCCGTTCAATTTACTCTCTTGATTAAAACCTCTCATTATAATTCACTGAGTTCTAACTACGTACAAGGCATTATGCTACTCGTTTTACACAGTTCCCTTTAGTTTTAACAACTACTGTGTGAGAGAAGAACCATTTTTGTTTCTATTTTAATGACTTTTTTAAAAAAAGCTTAAGGAACAAATTGAGTACCTTGCCTAAGGTCACGTTTGTGGGAAGTAGTAGACCCGAATGGTTTTCTCCCCAAACTGGAGTGCTGAACTGCCATGCTTTAGTGTAACCCATTACTGTTTGTAGCAGGTGTTCTCAGAATGGTGTGTAAGAGAAAGGAATTTCTCTGGGTGTGGGAGGAGAGTGTTTGTAACATTATTTATATTTTATACCTCATGTTTTAAGTATTTTAATTTTGTTAATGTTTCATTATATATGTAGGTATGTGTATATATCTATCTATTTACATATAGCCATACTAATATTTTATATGTATCTATATTATAACACATAGAAAAATATTATGTATGTCTCTACACCAATTGTATATTACATTTCATAAAATATTCACATATGTATGTGTATTTATATATGTACCCATATGTATTATCCCCATATTTTATATTATACATATTCATATTAATGTTATTATATGTATATATATAGTAATATATATTATGAAACATATCTATATATAAATAAATATCTACTATGGAAATATATATGTTATGTGCATACATATATACATATATATTTATAAAATAAAACATGTCTAAAACACATATATATATTTATAAAATGAATAAATACATTTACAGTTAAACAAATATGCACATTTTTGGGTTGTAGACCTAGCAGGAGTGGGCAAAGTATGAGCCATGTGCTAAATCCAGACTTTTGTAAATAAACTTTATTTACAAATAAATACTATTTTTTAAAATACTGCTACTTCCATTCATTTATGCGCTATATAGGTTAATTTGCAATACAATGGCAGAGTTGAGTAGCTGTGACAGTGGTCTATAGCTAAAGTATTTACTGTCTGACCCTTTACAGAAAATGTTTGCTAATTCCTGGTCTATAGGGTATTTTCTACGCTCCCTAGCAATGCATAACCTCCCTTCTGACCCCCTTTTCCCTCCCCCATATGTGTGAGCTACAGAAAACTACTGTGTGTGCAGTTACCTAAACATTAAATCTAATTTCATATCTTTGCTGTTTCCTTTCCTTAAAATACCACCCCAACTACATCCTTTGGTTGGTGGAATTTTAATCCATTCTTTAAATCTACTTAGCATCTAATTCTTCCTACCTCAGCTTCTCAGCAAGATAGAGTTACTCACTCTATTTTTTGTACTATTTCTGCATAATAACCATTATACTATTCAGGAGTATCTACAAGGGGGGTCTCCGAAAAACCCAGATTATCTTCTGGAGGGCGGGCTCCTTGTAGTATAGGCTGCCCCATCTAGGTTATTGTTCTAGAAACTCTGTATTAGTGTACCAGATGGTGTTGCTGTGAGAGGCTGCATTTGGCTTCAGTGAATTTTTGGAGGACTTTTAAAAAAAATATATTTTTTATTTTATTTATTTATTTTTGGAGAGAGGGGAAGGGAGGGAGAAAGAGAGGGAGAGAAAGTTCAGTGTGTGGTACCTCTTGTGCACCCTCTGCTGGGGACCTGGCCTGCGACCCAGGCATGTGCCCTGACTAGGAATTGAACTGTTGACCCTTTGGTTCACAGGCACTCAATCCACTGAACCGTACCAGCCAGGGCTGAAGACCCTTTCAGTGTGTTTGCACATTTCATAATGGCTGATTTACAAGCACACCTGCCCATATGACACTGAGTATTCAGCAGCTTTTGACCAAAAAACGGCATGACCCACCCTCCCTATTCATCTGATCTGGCCCCAAGTGACGTTTTTTTTGTTTTCCTGGATGAAAAAAGTCCTCAAAGGGAAATGTTTTGCCAATGTGGAAGAGGTGAAACAAAAACAGCAGAAACACTAAAAGGCATCAAAATCAATGAGTTCAAAAAATGTTCTGTGCAGTGGAGAAAAATGTCTCGATAGGTGTATTATATCAAATGGAGAATACTTTGAAGGTGACTGAAGTTTAAATATGTAAGAGTAAATACACAATGTTTTATAAATAAATCCCATTTTTTGCCACCCCCATATATAGTATATGTGAGTATTCATGCTGTTAATTAAAATGCCTGTGTACCTTCCATCCAAGGTACATTTGATATTTTAAACACTGATATTCCTAAAATTGGAGTGTGTCTTATAAATGATCTGTATATTTGGGTTGGTAGTGTTTCTTTCCGTCTTTCCTTTTCTTGAAAGGAAACTAGTGAGAAAACAGTAGTTTAAAATTTCTGTGTTCCAATCTTTGATATTTTAGATTCAAGGAAGTACTTTATGTCTGTTTTTCTGTTCTTGGAGTGCAAGCTCATTGAGAAAGGGTTTTTTTGTTATCTCTGAAGATGATGATATTAAAATGCACTGTGCATCATTGACCAAGTGTTTCATGTTGAGTTAAATACTAACTCAATTTTATTGTTCTTGGATATAATTTCAGGTAGTAGTCTCCAGAATTAGTAAGTTTATGATCATGCACAATCAGAGATGTCATGGCGTCATGTGTTTATGTTGTAAGAAAAGCATTTTGCTGTATGAACTTCACAGTAACCTTAGTTGGGAGTAGCTTAGTTGAAAATTCTTTAGTATTTTTGTTAGACTTTGAAGGTAATGGAGGGAGGTAAGGAAAGTTAAAGGAAAAAAATGTGTAGGAGTTTTTGAAGTAAATTGTACTAGAAATCAGATAATATTTTGCTTTAATATCTAACTGAAATAATATTGTAGGAAACTGCATGAGATTTGAAACAATAGACCAGCAAAATATGAAGTCTGTTGAATAATATTGTTAATATGTGGATTATGTTAGCTGGAATATTAAGATATCAAGGCTTTGTACCATCTGAAAGTACATTCTCCTGTGAATAAACAACAACCATCAAGCTTTACATTCTTGCCTTTCAAGGCGTTGAGCGGGAAAAGGAGGATCTGGAGAAGCAGATGTCAGATTTGAGAGTGCAGCTGAACTTCAGTGCAATGGCCTCCGAGTTGGAAGAAGCGAAGCGGTGCATGGAGCGAAAAGACAAGGAGAAAGCACATTTGGCAGCGCAAGTAGAGGTGACTTTGCTATTTTTAAGGCATATTCAAAGGACTTTAGTTTTGTTTCATAGAATTGCCTAATGAAAATTTAATATGAAGATTCTGATATTTTATGAACTCTAGTTTGGGTATAGATAATGTAAAGTTATGTAGATGATTGATTATATATAGAAATTTCTATGGATTTATTTCTCTTTCATTTGACCTCAAAGCCAGTAAACTATTAAACTTGAAAATATTTTTGTTCTAGTAGCAATTGAGTCCTTCCTACAGACAGAAAGGACTGTTCTTCTGAAGGAACGGTGGATTATCATTTATTTTGGGGGTGAAACTGGAAGAATTTGCAGTAAAAAGTTATTACTGATATTTTTTCTTTGGAAACATAAAAGCTTTCAAATCTCTAGCTGTTCTGCATGAGGTAGAGTTGTGATGCCTGTATTAATTTAGGGTTGCATAATAATTGTGAGTGATGTAACCATAAATGAAATGCAACTAGGCAGCTACCATTTCTGCTCACCTTTTATCTAGCACAGATGGGGTAATTATCAGAAAATATTAAAAATCAAGGGAGAGAACTTCATAAAAAGGAAATGGCCTGATTTCAATTATCATTATGCAAATTAGATCAAACATAGGTGACACATTCAGAAATAGGTATGTGTCATTCCTCCTCTGTATGTTTTTATTAGTGAAGCTGTGTTCTAGTTGTAATAAGTAGCCACATTTGAAGAAGTTCCTGAATTATAATAAAAGATAGAAAATTGGTGTTAATTGCATCTAACTTTATATAATCTAAAGGAAACATTTAATGTGACTCTAGTTGAGTTTCTCTTTCATCTTGTCAGTACATTGGTGGAAATATATTTTAGATTAAGTTCAAGATTCAGATCATAAGGATAATGAAATATTGACGTACTCTTTACAAAGCTCTTTACATGTTTAATAATTACCTATCAGAAAGCAGTTGTAATTGTAGGACTTTTAAATTTTGCTTCATGGATATTATTTTAGTCATTGATTCTGGTGACAGAAGTGCTAAATGATTATTTTTAAGTGTTTTTTAAAAAAACTATGTTAATAAATATCAAAGGTAAAAAAAACACTTTCCTATGCTGTTTAGAACATGTTGGTCTGTCCTCCTTCTCTCCCTCCCTCCCTCCCATCCTGTCTTCCTTCCCATTGTTTTATTCCATTTATCAGTCTTGGAATAAATTGAAAAAAGATCTCAATTATGTAGGCATTAAAAAAATTACTTATAGTAACCTAGTAACGTTCTCATTCAGAGCCTGGCTTTCCACTTGTCCTAACTTCATAGTTCTTTCACATTTACACATGGGTTAGGGAAGAGTTGGAATTCTCTTGTGTTAGTTTAGATTAGTTGTGTAGGTTTGAATGTGAAAGACAATTGGAGAAGAAGGTTGAACATTTACTCACAAATAAAATACTTAATGACTGTCTATTATGTGCCAGGCACTATACTAGGTTCTGGTGACATCACAGTGAACAGAAACTCAGCAGATTTCCCTGTCCCTATGCAGATGACATTTTAAAATTGATGCAGAGCCCTGGCTGTTTTGGCTTAGTGGACTGAGTGCCGGCCTGTGAACTGAAGGGTCGCTGGTTCAATTCCCAGCCTAGGGCACACGCCTGGTTACGAGCCAGGTCCCTGGTTGGGGGATGCGTGGGAGGCAACCACACATTGATGTTTCTTTCCCTCTCTTTCGCCTCCCTTCCCATCTCTGAAATAAATAAATAAAATCTTAAAAAAAATTGATACAGAAAATTCTTTGAGTTTGTCTCAAGTCTAATTCACATTCCTTTTGGATGATGAAAGATTTTTCTTTCAGTTGCCTTTGAAAAAGGGAATCACAAAAAGACATCATTCATCCTGGAAGGAATTACAGTTAACCAGTTTTATTTTTTTCTGATTTTCTTATTTTCCAAAATACGATAATTAATTAAATTTACATCAGTTCTTTTAAATTTAGTGACATTTCTGATTATGGCTTACTTATGTTTTATACGTTGTAGACGACCATTGAATATCTTTATTTACAGACTATTCTTAAAGTGAAATCTAGTGTAGACTTGGCGAGATATAAGTCATGGGTCACTCAATTTAATCTCTAACAGTTGCGAATTTTATTGAAATTTAATTGAAAAACATTTAGCCTCTGTTTAATTTTTAGAAAGTTTTGGGTAGTATGTGGTATTACCTTATACAGCCTATAAAAAATGGAAATTAATCTTTTTAGTTTTTTTTTTAATTTCGAATATAAATAAAAGATGCATACAATGAGATTATTGGTCAGACCCATTAACATTTATATGATCACATTTCTTATTGTTTGTTCGATTATTGTCTTTCTCCTTGACTTTCTAACTCATCTTCAGAATGTCACACATAGTCTTGTCAACTCATTTTTTTCTCAAAATTCCCAAATCCCATCTGCTTTTCCTTTGTTCCAGTTGTTCACTGTTTCTGTAATATCCTCTTTTTGTGCAGATCCTAAACCTTATCTTCCTAAAGCTAAGGTCTTCTTGGATTATATCTGTTGCAAGTTACAATCCTTTCTTCTGAACCATCCTTTGCCCACATCACTAATGTTCTTGTGGCATCTTTCTCACACTGTCTTAAAGTAATTTGGGTATATTTCTTTAAGATTTCAAAGTGGGTTGAAATAAAGGAGGAAGGGGTTGTAGAAGAAAGCTGCCCTGTCATCAAGACAAATTCGACTTTGACATCCTTACCTTAGTGAAGACACCATGTGTCAAAGTCTTGTCCTCGATATGGAAACTTGAGTTTTCTGTGACCTAGAATTAAGGTGACCTGGGAGTCTGGCTCATGTTGACAATGAAATTCACAACAGGTTAAGAGGTAAGAGTGCCAGTTCATCTTGACCCTATGGGAGACCTACACAGATATTTAACCACTATTCTCCTCTGCAAAGCACCAGTCTTCCAGTTTTGTATATCTAGGCTTTGGAAAGCTCCTGATGAATACAGAATCAGAGAATAATGATGTCTAATGACCTGTTTGCTGATGGCTGTCGCAAGGCTTTCCTCTACCCTCTGTCTCTCTTTAACAGAGTTCTGGTAGACAGAAATCCTTCACCAGATTCTGTCTTTATTTCTGGAATGTGTTCACTTGACTTTTTTGTTTTTGTTTTTTTGGGTTTTTGGGGGGTCACTCTGACACTTAGAGTTTACATTTTCTTTCGATAATGTTGCTGTGCAAAGATTTTGCTCTGGAACATTTACCAGTATGTGTTGATGTTACAGTTCAAACTTGTGGCATTCTGGGAGCCACTTGAATTAAAGATATATCTCTTTTCAGATCATACATGAGTATGGGTTAAGAACCGAGTCTTACCCCTGTATCCCTTTGTTTCCCCCTTCAGTGTCTTACCCAGATTAGGCACTGAATTAATGTTTGTTGACTGAAATAAAATTTTGTGGAACTTTTTTTTAAAGGTTTATTTAACTCTTATTTGAGCCTGAGGGGAAGGGAGAGAGAGAGGGAAACATCAGTTGGCTGCCTCCCGCATCAGAGATCGAACCCGCAGCCCAGGCATGTGCCCTGACTGGGGATGGAACTGGCGACCTTATGGCTGTGGGGACAATGCCCCAACCAATCGAACCATACCGACCAGGGTATAGAACATTTTTACGGTTACATTTTAAGGCTAACGTTGTCCAGTCATTCATTCCTTAAAAGCACATTAATTTCTGAAAATGTCAGTCTTCGAGAGGGCCTTTCCTTCTTCTCACTAATTGCATTGGCTTTTGTTGATCCAGAATATATCTTTTAAGCAGTTATTTTACACTGGGGGAAAAAGAGTGAAAATAGCTTGTAAAAAACCCAAAATGAAAGTTATATTTGAGTTTGCATAATTTACCTTTCAAATTGTATCTAAGATTTTAAATTTGTGTATGCATAGAAAATACTAAGTGCATTTTTTTTCTTCTTATAAACCTGAGTTGAACCTCATTAACCTTGATAGGCTATTTGTATTCATAAGAATTTCAAGCATCCTTGATCAGTGATTCCCCCTGATTTAATCTCAGTCTCCATCTTCCATCAATTTACTCTTCTTGAAAAAAAAAATTTGACTTTTAAATTCAATGAAGAACTTCAAAGAAGAAAATAACCAAGGTGCTGTACATAATTTAGATTAAATGTTGAAAGTGATAATTGAGTGACAACTGACATGATTATTCATTAGCATAAACTTAGGACTTAATGCCAGAATTTACTTTTGAAAAGAGAAAGGATAGTGGAAAACAGAAATGGTAATTGACAATACCTTTTTTTTTTTTGGATGATTAGTACAATAGAAATTGAAGGAAGTTTCCTTTTACTCTGCTTTTAGGATAAACTCTTCTTGCATTTCTTATATAAAACTGACCACTTTCCTATACAGTAATGTCCCCTTCAATACAACTGTTAAACCCTTCTTAAAGACCTATAGTCTTAGTCACCTTAATTACCCTGTCTGTAATTTCCTACTGTACTTATTTTTATCTTAATAATTTCTTCCTTATCCAAGTGCATGTTGTAAAATAAAGTATTATCAGAGTACTAAGTAATTTTTAATGAAATCTTAAACAGATGACAAAGAAAACAAATATTGGCAGCCATACTTTAAAGACAGAGGCTAAAATTGTCAAATCTAGTGGAGCAGAGGTCTTCCTGTTAATACAATATAGCGTATTAAGTCTGGATACTGATTCGCTCCCCGCTTTCTAGGGTTTGTTGCTGTATACTTTTTTATATTAGGTTAGTGAATTGGCTGGAGTAGTTCTGTGAAACCTATTTTCCCTGTAGTGTGCAGTCACTTCTCAGAGGATGCGGCTTTGGGTATGAGCACAGTCTCCATGGCCACCAGGGGTGATTGTGGGTTTAGCTAATTCTTTTTGACTGTCTGGTCCCCTGATCTTCCAATTAAGGTTCTCAATTTGTTACTAAATGTAAGTTAGGTTCAGCTGTCTGCTGTCACCCATATAGGCAAATTTTGGAGGTAGGGGTTTGGTAAGAAAAGGAAAAGGGTCTTTTATTCAAAAGCTATACAGTCTGAGAGGATGACAGCCTCCTTCCTCAAAGCCCATCCCCTCTGGAAACCACAGAGGAAACCACAGGCACCTTATGCGGACCAGTCCCAGGCTGCACCCAGAGTTCCTTCTCCCATTTAAAATACTGTCCTTTGGGAATTGCAAGCAGCTACTGAGACATCCTCCCAGCAGCTCAGCCACTGTCAGGCCTCAGGCCTCAGGCTCCCTCCCTTTCAGAGCTGCCATTTACCATGCATCTTCCAGGGTCAGCTGGTCCCGCAAAGCACCAGCCTGCACATCTGCATGGTGTCCCAGAGAGAGAGAAAGAAAGAGAGACTCTCTCCCTTTCTTCGGTTTATATAAGCTACACCCATGGGTCAGGCTGGGTGCTCTAACTTCCACATACTTGTTTCCACCAACAGTTCACAAGGGCTTCAATTTCTCCACATCCTTGCTAACACTGTTTTCTGTTTTTCTTTTTCTTTTAAATTTTAATAGTAACCATCCTAATGTGTGTGGGGTTGTATTTCAAGGGATCATTATTTTTATTTGAAACAATATTTACTTTAAAAAAGCAGGGTTCTTTTACCTCATTTAGCCTTCCTTAGTTTCTCCTTCCTCCTCATGTCTAAAATAGAAAAATTGATTTTTTCCAAGTGCACAAGGTTGTTCTGTCATCTAAAATAATGTGTATGGTCCATTTTAAATGAACTGTAATGCTCTGTAACAGCGATTTTCAACCTATGTGCCACAAGAATTTTTAAAACATGCAACACTTAACTGTTTAGGCAGGGGCACTTGACCCCTTCTCCCTTAGATTATCAAGTAAATTATGACAACAGCCAACACAATAGCCATCTGGTGGGAATGAATCAAAATTACACCTATTTTTTTTTTTGTCAGATTGGCAAAAAATATAATGTATTTTTTGGTGTGCTGCAGAATTTTAGTAATTAGTTTATGTGCGCCAGGAGATGAAAAAGGTTGAAAACTGCTGTTCTGTAATGATGTAGAGCCATAATATTATGTGACAGTTAATTTCTTCTCTTCACTATATGTCATGTAATTAGGAATAAAATAATACTTCTTTAGTTGAATTATCTAATTTCTCTTAGTCCTGTTAGCTGCCTTCAAAGTTGGTAAGACACAGGTGTATATCTTTCACTGATACCTGCTTTGGCCTCTTGCAGTTCCTAGCAAATATATAACCACAGGTTCTTCCACCTCTATGAAAAGCAGTCCCAAATGCCAATCTGTTTAAAGTAGAGCAGTTTTATCTTATTTATATTAAAATTTTCTCCTCTTAAAGTGCCCCCTTTATTTAAACATCAGAATTGCAGAATTTAAATTAACAGTCTATTAGAGTGTGAGGCAAATTAAGAAAACACAAATGGACTTTGAGACGTGTGTGCCAGTGTCAGAATTTCCCTAGCGTGTTGCTGGGGCCTAGAGGTTAATTATATGCCCCCTTGTGTTTTAAGTTTAACACTCTGAGGAAACATGTATTTAAAATGTTCCTTGTAGTGAACATTATGGCTAATGAAACAGGAGTTAATATTTTATTTTTAAGAGATGAATGTATTTAATTAATTGAACATTATTTTCCGTACTTTGCTTAAGCTTAGTATTTTGTTTCATTAAAAAGTACAAGGAAATTGTAGTTGTATGAGGCAGATATGTTCTCATAGGATTTGTAGAGAAATAATTATTTTTAATCACCAAGAAAGGCCGAGGAACCTATTATTTGAAATTAATATTCTTTGTGTGTCTCTGCTTCATTTGGCAAAAAAAAAAAAGATAATAGTATATGTGGTCAAAATTGGTACTATCGAAAAGACAAAGATTATTTTTAAAGGGAGAATATTTGTGACTTGATTACTGCAATGTTTTATGTGGCTGATCCTTAACTAATTAAGGGTTTGAGTCAGCTTTAAAGATTATTAATATGTATTTTGCATGGGTTAAAATCAATTGACTCACAGATTTGAAGTATATGTTTTACTTTTAACCAATAATGACTTAAAAAAAAGTTTTAAAATAGTGTGATCCCAATCAGTGATGGCCTAATTTAGCTGCATGTAGGAATATTTTGGGGCTACCACACTTGTTTTGATTGATTTAAGTTCTTTTATTCCAAGAGGCTTGCCTTAGTTCTTCTGACTGTGGAAAATTGATTAGTTATCCTCTCAGTAGCAGTTCATAGAGCACCTAAATTATACCAAAATGAATGAGTTCATCAAAACATGTAAGAATATATCAAGCTAATTTCCCAATAGAGGTGAGGGGGACATGGCTTAATTAAGAATCTGAGAATTCCAGGTGAAATCCTATTAAACCTGTTAGTTCTTTTGTTTACTCAGTAAAAGCAAAACTTTATAATATCAGTTAGCTTTTAGTGTGGGAAATAGAACTACCCTAGGTATGTTATGCAGTAATTGTTTATATTATTGACAGACATGACCTCTGAGAAAGGATAGCATAAAGGGCACGAGATTCACTATGGGACAAAATTAATTATATCTAAATTAGCAGCTACATGGTCCCTGCCTCACTTCCACATGCCAGCTCTCTCTACACTGCATTTAATTTGCCCTCTAAACCTAGCTCACAGGAGTGCTGTGCATTTGGTTTTGCAGCCTCCATGAAATAGGAGAGCACACAGAAGGAGGCTGGGGGACAGGGCCAACTGGTATCAGGTCCTACACAGCATTCCAGTAGTCAGGTTTTCTGGTTGAGAAAGGGCCTGGCCTTATATTTTTCACAATCCTTGAACCTAGCCTTGTGTCTGTACTTGACACTCAGTGAATGCTAGTTGAATTCATGTTAATTCTAATATCACATTTACAAATACATATCCATCCATAGTAATATTATAGTCAATGTGTAGTTTCTTTGTAGGGACTTTTTTTTTAAAGCTTTCTGCTAATTTTAGTTTAGTTAAAACTAAATCATCTATAAATGCAATGAATTGGCTACATGGAAACAAAAATGTTCCAATTTCAATAAATACAAAAAATATAAACAAAATGTTAATAATTTTTCCTGTATTTGAGTCAGTCATCTTCCTCACTGGGGTATTTGCATCTCACTTTGGATATAATGTCTCTGTTCTCTTCAGTCAGTGTTTTCTTCTTGTCCCTGTTTTAAGAAAGTCATATTTTGGGCTGGAATTAGTCTAATCTTTGTTCACAGAGTCAGTATTAAGGATGCTTAATTGAATTCTATTTCAAATGGTGTTCTACTTTCAAATTGTTTGCTACTTATCAGTTTTATTTTATGTCACTGCTTTTGTTCTTATACAGAACTGAGCTATGTGTGCTTATGCTTTCAAGATTATTTTTGTCTCATTGTACAATTTTGATACATTCAGACAGTCGTTACTGTACTGCATTTCTAGAAACCACATTGTAAAGCAGATCCTTGTGTTGGTGGCAATATGGCATTAGGTGTTAGACCAGTGGAGTCGGGACCAGGCCCCGGTTCAGCAACCTCAGTATTTGCGTTCTAGCTAAGAAAGAATTCAGAGCCACGATTCAACTATAAGCAAAAGTTCATCCAGAAAGTCACAGAGATAGAAGATGTGAGCGGGAGAAGAAGTGGGATCAGGAAACAAGTTACAGAGGCAAAAGAAGGGCCCCTGGAGTTTAGGAGAAAGAGAAAAAGGAAAACGTGCCTAAGGGGGCAAAGAGGAGGGGGACGGGACTGGAAAGGCCTGGGTGTGCTTCTCAGAGGGAGATCTGGGTCCTCTCCCCTAAGAGCTTTAAAGGGTGGGGATTTTTAGGGTTTCTCTCAGGAGAGAATCTCAACAGACTTTTCATCGGCTTTCCAGGTATGTCCTTCCAGGGTCATGGTCTCCACTGGTCGGTGCCAGGGCAGGGGTCATGAGCCAGTGTACCTGGCACTGGTGTCAACCATGGACTCGCTTGTCTGGTTTTGCTGCTTTTCTGGGCCTGGAGCTGAAACACGACTGAGACTGGGACATCTGGATGTTAGCCCTAGGGGTTAATGCTTAAGGGAGTGGTCATACAAGGACCCATGTGGGAGTTGTGTGAGGCCACTGTTCGGCCCCTTGTTCTTCCATCAAGGGGGACTACCATGTGACTAGTGACATGTGAGGGGAGGAAAGGTCAGGAGAGGGTCTGAATGACATGACCAGTGATATGAAAGGTCAGGGTATCTAAACCACAGTACCAGTGATATGCTAGGGATGGAAATGTTACCTTTGCGGCTAGGTCTTTGTTTTCCCAGTTTAGTCTGTTGCTAGGCACCCGGGGCTTTCCGCCCTGGTCACCTATGCCTGGCCCATGGTCCTTGCTTTTCTCATGTCTGTCTAATTCTGTTGTAGTTTATATGGGTTTGTGTGTGCGTATGTGTGTGGTTTGTGTATTTTTATATGAGAAATGTTATAATTAAGAATTGTGTTTCTAACTAAGGAGTTTTCACCAAAATACTTATGCCTAAAATGAGCTTACCATCAATGCCAAGATATAAAAACTCAATCTCTATGATAATTAAAATGTAAAATTCTTTATTTTCAGTAAAATGAGTATAATACAAACATCCACAAAAATTTTCAGTGTACATGTTTACTTTAGTGTACTAAAAAGCATGCACATGTGTTCATGTATGTGTATCTACAGCTACTATATCATACATTCGATGTATCTAAAAATTACAGGCTAGTTATTATAAACATGAAAATAAAAGGCTGTAGTTAATTTTCCCCCTAGAATTTGGAAGGGGGGCTTTCTCAGATATTATTAAATTGTTTGGGAATATTAAACAAGTGGCTTCTTCATTAATTTTTCATTAGTAAATAGAGGCTTTACAAATAACTATTTCTATTTGACTTGGCCCTAATTTGGGATTTAAAAAATTTTTTTCTTTAAAACAATCTCATTTAACCCCTTACCTCTCTCCCCTCTGCAGTCACCACACTGTTGTTCATGTTCATGAACCCTTTTTTTCTTTTTACCCAGTCCTCCACCCCCTAACCAACTGCCCCCTGCCCTCCAAGAGCTATCATTCTTCCCTCCATCAATGAGTCTGTCTCTGTTTTGCTTGTTTGTCCATTTTGTTCATTAGATTCCACATATGAGTGAAATCATATGGTATTTGTCTTTCTCTGACTGGCTTATTTCACTTAGCATAATGCTCTCCAGGTCCATCCATGCTGTCGCAAAGGGTAACAAAATTTTTTTATGGCCGCAGAGTATTCCATTGTGTAAATGTCCCATAGTTGTTTTATCCACTCATCTCTGATGGACACTTGAGCTGCTTCCATATCTTGGTGATTGTAAATAACATTGCAATGAATGTGAGGGTGCTTATGTTCTTTCAAATTAGTGTTTTGAGTTTCTTTGGATATATTCCCAGAAGTGGGATCACTGGGTCAAAACGTAGATCCATTTTTAATTTTCTGAGGTATCTCCATACTGCTTTCCACAGTGACTGCACCAATCTGCATTCCCACCAACAGTACAAAAGGTTTTATTTGTGAATGTTTGGGAGAGGTGTCTTGTTTACTAACGAAATTCTCTTGTTAATTTCTTTTCCTCTTCGCTATTCTTAACCCCTTTTCCCTCCCAACACCAATGTTAAGGGCACTTTAATCAAGAAAGAAGGCATTGAAGGGCATTAGAGGGCAGGGTTGCTAGCTGCACCCTTGCCTTAGCGGTGTGGGTTGTCGTTTGAGTTCTGGGAATGGCTGGCATGGACATCATATTCAATCTCTATTTCTCTCCCTTCCTTGTTCCTCTGTTTCTTTGTCTCTCTCTCTTTATTACTTTCAGTAGCAACTGTTGAATTATCACTATCTTCTTTTTGCTCCTTAGCTACCACCTAATGGTGTTTGCTCAGGGCTCCTTCCTTCCTTCCTTCCTTCCTTCCTTCCTTCCTTCCTTCCTTCCTTCCTTCCTTCCTTCCACAAAGAACCAGTGTTAGAAAAATTATATAATCAGATAAAAACACTGAGGAAAGAAATTAAAGTATACATTAGGCCATATAAATTGGGAAGAGGCAAAATTTGAGGAAGAGAAGAAAGAATTGCTTGTGTATATCACGTTTACTAGAATGATTGTTACGTGTCTGTCTCCCCGATTAGGTTGCGTGGCTCTGCGGGGCAGCAGAGGGTAGAACCACGCTCTCACTCATCTTCGTGTCTCGGTGGCTTGGATGCTTCTCAGTGCCAGTAAATGTTTATGGGACTGAATGGAAGCATACCTGTATTTTCTTCAGAAAGACTGACAGGGGTTTTTGTTTTTTTCTTCTTTTCTAGTCTCTTAAATACCACAGTTGGTTCTTATCTGTTATAAGCCAGCTTCATTGAATTTGATTGCTGAAAATGAATTCAGATAAGAGAAGGATTGGTTCTAAAACTCCATTCCTGCTTTAAAAGGATGATTTTTAATTATTTTTAATGTTGCTATAATATTTTAATATCCTAGTGTTAGCGTAATGTCCTTTGGTGATTAATCTTTCTCAAGCACAGATCTGATCATGTTATTCCCATATTGAAAAACCTCTGAAAGCTTTAAACTGGATTTCAGCAGCCCTGGCCTGATTTCTGACCTGACTCTCCACTGTTTTCTCAGCCCTCTTGAGGTGTAGCTCTTCATGGCCGCCCATGGCCCTCTCTGGCTCCTGTCTGTGCTGTCGTTCCTTACTTTAGCTTCGTGGTGGGATTGAAAGACATGATTCATATAAAGCATTTACACAGTTCCTTGCACATCTCAAGTGCCCAATAAACATCAGTAGTAGTCATAATTTTTGTTATATTATTATTAGCTCCTTTTCTTTAATTCTCAGCTCATACGTCGCCTCCAAACAGAAACCCTCCCCAGCCCCACTATGAAACATAGATCCTTCTGGTGAACTGTCTCTCACATTTTAGCACCTCGCACAATCTGTGTTGTAATTTAGCTGTTAGTGTGACTCTCTCCCCATTTAGATTATTAGCTTCTTTGGTGTCGAAGCCAGATCTATCATCAACCTTTCTGTAAACTATGTGCCTAACACAGAGGAAATGTAACCACTCTCCAGGTGTATGTTGGAAAAAAATTAAATGGGTACCTCTGTTGGTTACTGCTTGTTAATAAAGTTGATTTATAACATAGCGGTATTAGATAAGGGTTTTCTGATCCTGTTTTAGCATTTTCCACATAAACAAGTGCACAGTTCTCAATTTATTGTTTTCTTTGCATACATAAAGGAGTGACTCATCTCTTCCAGGGTGCATTGAATTTAGCAAACTGAGCACACGCAAACCTGTTGCTAAGAAAATGAAGCTTGTTTTCAAGGCATTATTTTTGTATTTTTGTCATAATGTCGAACCATAACATTAATCAAGAGAGAAATTGTATTTGATTTTATTTAAGCCATAGTTCAGGAATAATGGACTCCGGAACTGGACAATGTCCTGTTAGAGGAGTTGGTAAATGCTTCGAGCCTCCATTTGTAGGTGTCTTAGTACAATGTAGATGATATTTATTATTTGTTTAGCTCACAGCAGCATCCTAGCCTCCTGCACCCAATCTTATTTGGGCACATAACCTTGTCATTTTAGCTTTGTCACCGCAAGTATTTGGAAAGTAAGGTGCCAGATAGGCAGCTATGGGCCACAATGTAAATGCTTATTTCTGAAATTTGTCACTTCCTTCCAAGGCTTTATAATAGTGGCTTAATGTTAATGATTATAGTATATTTTATTTGTATAAAATACTGCATAAAAATAATGTCCTCTCATTTTTGAAAATAAAAGTAGATCTGTACTCATTCTACTTAAATAAAAAATATGTATGAATCATGATGATTTAGTGTAATTTCCAAATGTATTATCGATCAACTCTGCTTTAGGGAAGCTACATTTTAAGAGTTCAAGTTATTTTCTGGATTAGATAAGTATTTAAAATAAATTTAAGTTTATTGAAAGATCTTTTCTATAGAGAATCATGTAAGCTTGAGATAATTAAAGCTTATTAAATTATGTTGATTTAGCTGGAAAACTCTTTATTGAGAGCCTTTTTTTTCTTTCCTTCTTGCCTGGAAATCTCATGCATTTATTTATTCAACAAATATTTTTTGAGCACAGTAGTCTCCCTTTGTCTGTGGTTTTGCTTTCTGAGGCTTTAGTTACATCTATGTTCAACCATGGTCTGAAAATATTAAATAGAAAATTCCAGAAACAAACAATTTATAAGTTTCAAATTATGTGCCATTCCAAATAGTGTGATGAAATCTCACCACGTCTGGCTCCTTCCCACCGAAGACATGAATCATTCTTTTGTCCAATGGTCCAGGCTGTATACACTCCCTGCTTGTTGGTTACTTCATAGCCCTCTTGGTTATCAGATTCACTGTCGCAGTATCTCAGTTCTTGTGTTCAACTAATCTTTCTTTTTATTTAGTTTTTTTTTTATTGTTGTTCAAGTATAGTTTTGTCCATTTTCATCCTACCACTCCCCCCACCCCTCCCATCCCCACCTCCTGCCCTAGATCCTACCCCCTTTTGGCTTTGTCTCTGAGTCCTTTATACAGGTATTGAGAGCCTTTTAAATGGACTTTCAAATATAGTGTTATTGATACTGATGTTTTTGTCATCAATGCTCATTTTTTTGTCATGGATTTTTAATTTAACAAAATTTTAGGAAGTGAAATATTACACAAATGCTATGGCAGTCTGACAAATTTTAAAACTGATATTTCTGTATTTGAACAAAATATTGTCTTATTAAAGTAATACACATTGTTGTTCTCATCAATAAGGCTTTCTATTTTGTTGATGGCCAGTTGGAAAATACTTATTTTCCCTTTTTGAATAATGAAATAGTAGGAAAAAAATATTTTTATAAAAAATTATTCTCAACTACCGTTTTTATAAAATACACAGAAAAGGGCTCATATTTTCTAGATAGGTTGCTAATGAAATTTAGTACAGATGATTCCCATTTCAATGACATTAGAGATAGTTGTTTGGTATATTTTGCATCCAATTTTGACAAGAGTATATTCCTAATATTTCACCTGCTTTATTTCTAGAACTTAATACGTGAATTGGACAGTAAGGAAAAACAGCAACTACAGATGTTGGATCAACTGCAGGAGATCCAGAAGCACTTTGAGACCTGCGATGCCGAGCGAACGCGCGCCGAGCGCCAGGCCGCAGAGCTGACTCGGCACGCTGAGGACGCAACCAAGCAGGCGGAGCAGTACCTCCTCGAGTTCCAGCAGTCGGAGGCCCTGAGGCAGGAGGCGGAAAAGAGGAGAGAAGAGCTGAAACTCAAAGCGCAGGAGGCCATTCGGCAGTGGAAGCTTAAGCATAAGAAGTTGGAACGAGCACTGGAGAAACAATCTGAAACTCTCGATCAACTCACAGAAAAGAATAATCAGGTATAAAAGCCAAATCCCTAAGGAATGATTTTAGCTGTACCAACCATTCATTCATCGGTCCTGTGAACAAACACTTGTATGCCATACTGTGCATATAATCTATCAGGATGACTTTGATAGAAGAGTGTTTATGACTTGACTCTTTCAAGGTAAAGAGTAATTGAGTTTTTAAAAATCTTTTTAAAGCTTTTTGGAGTTGGCCCTTAAAATAGACCTAACCCCTCACCCCAGCTTAGTTTTCAGTTCCCTAAATTGAAATTATTCTTTAATATTCAAGTGTAAGGAAATCACAAAATCTTTCTTAATAACCATGTGGCTTTTACTTTAGAATATCATTTATTTGTATATTTCAACTTAAGTATTTATTAGAAAAAAGCATTTAAAGATGCAGATGTCACCATTGGACCATATTCTGGCACCCACTATAATGGGTTTAGTTAAATAGGTGACATTGATAATCTGACTGAACGAGCAGTATTATCAGATCACAAGCATCTTTAAGACTCTGCTTTTGTGCCCTTTCGATGGCAACAAAACGCATTTCACTGATCTATGTGTGCATCACATCATCTTTTTCTCTTGTATAATCAGTCACTTTAAATGGGTTTCATGCTCCTATGTTGATTCTCCACTCTATCTTTGGGTTGGATTAAACCCAGATGTTTATAAGATAATAAGCAGAAAAGTCATGATTGATTTTTATCCATGTTTAGTCTTGGTTTATCATTTCTGCTTTGTCATTTGTCACTTGTCAAGAACTCTGAACATTCCAGAAGAATAATCATTTGGATAAATTGGCTTTCTTTCAAGAGAAAAAAAATGTAAGGCAATTATATTTGTAAAATCAATTGTTGGCACATAAGAGTGACAGGACCTTATTTCAAATGAGCTGTCGCTAAAGAGATGCTTTACGTTTCACGTGGGAGCTTCTGGGACGTGTGGAAGATGGAGGGAGTGATCACTCTGCCTCGCTGTGGCGTGCCTGCTTTTCCATTTCACCCATCCGACTCACACTGGGGGGCTCTTGCCTAGAGGTGGAGCAGCTCGAGAGCTTTCAGACTTGAATCTGAACTGATTTCACCCCAGGCCATTGCCCTCTCCCTTGATTATCCTGTTGTCAGCCTTGTCTGGCAACTGTTTCGGTGAGCTTGCCTGTATGGGAGGCAGAGCCAGGATAAGAGTGGTTGAGGGAGTGATTGAGTGAGAACCATCTGGGGATTTTACTTAATTAGAGGAAATTTAGAAGGGCCCATGCCATCAGACTGTATCCTAGTCCCTGATGCTGAGAGTTTTCTAGATTGAGCTTTTCAGAATATCAGAAATTGTTAAACAATCATTTCCCAGAATACTCCTGATATAATTATTTTTATCACTTAGCAATGCTAATGATAAGCAAAGAAGTAGTTTTAAAGTGATTGCCATAGTTAGGGTAGTGTCACAATTATCACAGCAGGCATTGTAATTTCCACTTTAAAAGCCTTAAAATTAATGCAGCATGTCGCAGTTAGAGCAATGGTTAATCAAGGAAGAAAGGGTAACAGATATTTCATTGCAAATTCAAGTGTCCAGTAAATCTGTGATGTGGAAATACATTGTAAATAATTTTGGAGAAAACTTTTTTTTTTTCACATCTTACCAAATAATACCTCAAACAAGTATTTAATTCTTAATAAAACTCCAAAGCCCCCTTAAGGTAGTAGTAACACAACCTACTTCTTTTTGGTTTTTTTAGGACTAATTATTTTCAAAAGTGCCTTCAGGGTATATTTGGAAGTGTATATTAAAATAAAAATGACAGTGGTTTACAAATAAGACACGTTATGGTTTAAAGAATAAATTAATTAGTTAATGAGTAGCCTTGTTGAGCCATCTTACATGGCCGAAAGACAAAATCTTTGCATTTTTAAAATAGTTCTGTGCTTACTTCCATTTCTTTTTCCAGAATAATTTATTTTCTACTTTAAGATTTTCCAGTGTGAAAAGGCTAAAGGCTTTTATTTTCTTAAAAATTGCTTTTATTTATTTATTTATTTTGTCTTTTATATTTTTGAAACCTTGGTAGATTACCAGATACATATCATATTAAAAAACTACTTAATTACTGAAGGATATGGAGTATCAAACAAATGGCATATTATTGTAGAAAAAAACCAGAAATCAGATTGTATACTTTCCTTGAAGAATCATAATGTTCTTTAATGATATGTTTAATGCATATTGGAAGACCTAAAATTTTATAGATACAAATAATCTACTCATAAGTGATGTTTTTGTCTTTATTTTTTAAAATTAAGTTATTTTAAAATTTTAGTGGACACACAGTATTGTATTAGTTTCAGGTATACAACATATATAATTTAATATTACTCAGCCAAAAATAAGAGTGAAACCTTTGTTTTTCTTTTAAAGTGATGTTTGAAGTCATTGGCTTTTTATTTATGCTTTGAAAATGATAAAGGACAAAAAGCTTTGATTAGATTTGGAGTGTATGCTTTTTTGAATGTTTCCAAATTCATATTCCTTTTTTCACATGGATAATGGGAATATCTCTTAGAGTGTGTGTGTGTGTGTGTGTGTGTGTGTGTGTGTGTGTTTTCTGAATTGACAGAATATTTGGTTTGCCCATGTACTGAGCTTTTTGCTTGGTAGCCTTTGACTTCACAAATCTAAGTCATGTTTTCCTTCTGTGTATTGCCTTCATTCTAAGGAAAATAAAGAGCTATGTGAGGGGGACCCCAAAAGAACCGGAATTTATATTTTTGAAACTGTGTGTTTATTCTTACATGTTTAAACTTCAGTCACCTTCAAAATACCCCCCATTTGATGAAACACACCTATTGAGACATTTTCTCCACTGCTCAAAACAGTGTTTGAACTTGTCGATTTTGATGCCTTTCATTGCTTCTGCCTTTTTTTGCTTCATATCTTCCACATTGGCAAAATATTCCCCTTTGAGGACTTTTTTTCATCTGTGGAAACAAAAAAAAGTCACTCGGAGAGAGACTGGGTGAATGGAGAGGGTAGGGCAGGGGGTCATGCCATTTTTTGGTCAAAAACTGCTGAACACTCAGCGTGGTGTGGGCAGGTGCATTTGTAAGTCACCCATCATGAAATGGGCAAAAGCATTGAAACAGTCTTCAAAAAAAATTCACTGAAGCTGAATGCAGCCTCTCACAACAACGCCAGCTGGCACGTTGATACAGATGGGCTCCTAGAACACACATAGTGGGGGAAACCTGTACTACATGGGACCCAACCTCCAGAAGATAATTCTGATTTTTTTGGGTCCCCCCCTTCTATGTAATAAATACTGTCTTATAAAATTTGAATTTTTAATGGTTAAAAAGTGAGAAGGATCAGTGCTAAAGTGCATACTTTTAAAATATGTATGCAATCCTATCAAATGCAATTTAAGAACGGCTAGATCACTGATATACAAGGTGGGTCAAAAGTAGGTTTACGGTTGTTCTTGTGGAAAATAATACGGTAATTAATTAATACATAATAATACAAGACTAAACTTTCGCATACTTACAGTTGTAAACCTACCTGTTCCACTCTGTGTTATTATAATCCAGCAATCTGTCTGTGTGTTCCCTCACATGCAAAAAGAAAAATTATTTTTCTTTTTAAAATTTCCTTGTCCACTTTTTAGATAATTTAAGAAAACTGCATGTATCTAGTCATCAGGCTTTTGAGGAGTTGGTTCCTAGATCTGCCATGGTTTCAGACAGTATCATTCTTCTGCCTTCACCAGCCATTTTCAATCCTTTCATAATTTTTCCTTACAGTTGTTCTTTGGAAGCTGGCTGTGCTAGGTGGGAACATTCTCTTCCTATTGTTCCTGACTGTTACCTATATTTCCATTACGGCTCCATATTTCTCATGGATTTTTGCACCTGGCTTCCCCTCAGCCTGTTTCATTACATATACTTTTTGCCATCATCTGTGGTGACCTCCAAGTTCAAGTCAGCAAACCATTGAATTTGATATCTTCATACTTCACTAATTTCCTGTTTTACCTTCAGACCACTCAGAAACTTAAGTTCTGTGACTAAAATTTGTTATCGTTTGTAACTTCCCTAATGTTCAAATACGGGGTCTGGCAAAAAGTAATGCCTTCTTGAGTGTGGTTGGTAGGGTAAAAATATAATTTATAGTTTTAATTTAAACATTTTGCCTAAAATGTCATATGGTGTGCTTGAGTGTGATATTGTTATGTTACAGAATTACATGCTTATGATTTTGTAATAAAAGATTTTATAATAAAAAGGGGCATTATTTGTTCTGGACCCTGCATTTAGTTCTAAAATTTCAGTCTCTGATCTGACACGCTTCTTTTAGTCCCCCCCTTTTTTTTAACCATTACCATCTGATTTTGATCTTCCCACATTTCTTTGGTTGATCAGCCATTCCTTGGAATCAGGTTTGTTTTTTTTTCCTGTCAGACTGGACTTCATGAAAACCTATTCTGATGACATTCTCTCTAGCATCTTCAATTCCTTCCTCCCACCTCACACATTTTACTGAACTTCGATCTGTAAGCAACCCAGCTGTCCACTTTTTACATTCCTGCTCCTGAATAGTGCCAGCAAAACTTACATAGATGTGTCACTTGGCTCCTGGACTGGCCTTGGTTACCTCCCTGCCCCAGTCCATTCCATTCAGAAATTAATAGGGACCAATCATTAGGCACACAGCCCTGTTCCAGTCAACAAAGATGACCTATGAAGTCTGTTGGGGAACGTCAGGTAAACGTTTACGCACTCCTAAAAAAGATGCACAAGAAGAGAGTTTTCTCCCTTCTCTGGATATTGTTATGTTTGGCTGCAGTGCCTGGAATGGCTGAAGCTGTCTTGCTGTGGTCCTGCGAATGAAGCCTTGTACGGAGGAGGGTTTTGCTGAGAGAAATGCAGGGAGGCGAACCTAGAGCTTTGACATGTGTTTCTGGAGCAGTTCTGCCTGGGGCGATAATAAATTACCCAGTGGCTCAAGCCAGCTTCTAGTTTTCTCTCATTCTCAGTAGAAGAAATTCAAGCTGATGTGAAACATCAATTCTAGGAGTCAGGAGCTGTTAGTAAAAGAATGTAAATACAGGATTGGCTAAATGGAGAAGCGAGGTGCCGACCGGAAGGATCATGCCTTTCTGAAGGGAAAGTTGGCAAACCTTACTGTGCCTTTGGAGGGAGTTGGTTCAGCCATCAGAAAACATGCCTTGGGCACCGATGCCATGCCTCAGAATGTGCTATTAAGTGACCAGTAGGGAAACTTGAGGATATTGGAGTATGTTGTATGCTTATTGCAACCTTCAGGAAGGTCTCACAAGAGAAAGACAAGTATGGGTTCAAGCTGGTCTGTGTAAAAGCAGAGAGCAAGATTTTCTTGGTGTGGGGAGATTGAAAATCTGCAATCTGTAATCCAAGTTTTTGAATATGATAATTTAGAGTCTTTTAGAGGTGGAAAAGTCAAATTATCTATCCATGCTAAATTCCAAGCAAGAGAGGGAGGTAGGAAGCTTAGCAGACATAAATATGAAGGAAAAAAATAAACCTATTTTCTCAGGCCCTTTTCAAGTACTTCTACTTAAGCATTTCTGGCCAGACAAAGAAGCCCCAAGTCCATTGTTTTGAGTTCCCTCAAGATAAAGTCTATTCCACTGAGGGCTTCTGGGAATGACTAGAATTTGAGGTGGTGGTTAAGACACTGACATTTTCAGACTCAGAGGCAATGTCTAGACAAAATCTTGGGCTGTGGCTACTAGCCAAGCAATTATCCAAAAACAAATAGACAGAACTCACTTAGTTTTTAGTATCTGTGTTGCCAAAGAAATTCCAAACTTGACTAATAGTCTATGACTGTCACCTTTGTCATGAGTTGATGGGATGGGGAGTGGGGTGTAAAACCTGAGAATTGTCGAGTGGCAGAGCCCGAGCTTTGAAGGACTCTCCCTGAGCCTCCCAATCTCCAGTTTTTCTGCTATGTGGGAAAAGTAAATATCCTCGCTGTTTCAACTAACTTTAGGAAGTCATGATGGTATTGCATTTTAAATCAGACATTTTTACCTGCTAGCGCTTCATCTTGAAAATACGATTTTTATCTTCAGGGCTGCATGGAAGTTTCTGTAACTCATGACCAGGGCGCTATGGTAGTTGTTCTAAAAATTAATCCCAGTATTTAAACCTCCTCCCCTTTTAGTCAGGTGGCATCAATATCCTTACAGTCATGGCTTGATTCTATCAGTTTTTGTCTTTTCTAGTATGGTCAGTAGAGTGACCTCCCAAAGGTATCTCTCTAATTCCTGGAACCCGTGAATATGGCGTCACTCTTGTCACTCCCAGAGTATGTTGTATGGCACAGTTGATCTTAAGATAAAGAGCTTATCTGAATGCACATAATCTAATCACAAGAGCCATTAAAAGTAGATAAAATTTTCTGCCTTTACATGCATTTGAACTGAGAGGGATTTGAGGACACTTATTTTTTTTTAAATGATTGACTCATTACAATTTATCATGAATTGTTTCACGCTGATGTATTAAAGTGCGAAGTGCAAAAATGCTTTGCAAGTATTTGCATTTTAACTCATTATTTTAAATTCCAAAATGAGAATATTAATTTTTTCTCCTGGTTCAAGCTATGGTGAGGACCAGTAAGCAGGAAGAGATCGCCTTTGGTGCCAGAGTTGCAGGGGTGTGTGTGGCAATTTCTACTTCCTTAGCTGCATGCTTTTTTATTTGCATCAATGACTGGTGAAGATTAGAGGGTTGTTAGTTCTTGGTCTCTGTCTCTCAATGTAAACCCTAATCTCCTAAAGAGGCTGGCAGAGGGTGATGGCTGGCGGGTCCCTTGACTTTTCTCGAGTCCCTACCCAACCTCTCCTAATCTTAAATTAACTTCATTTCTACCTTTATGGGGCTTCAAGACTCCCCATAACATACTGTTGTGTTTCTTGTCACTACTGACATTACCTTTCTTAGCTAGTATCTCTGTGTTTTTTTATGTTATCTTCCATATCTGTTTTGAGGTTTCTCATTTTTTAAAAGTGCGGCATTGAAATGCAAATCATCATTATTTTAAATAAACTATACATATTATTTTAACCTCTGATAAATTATGATAAGTTTTTCTCTTTCCCCATTCTTTTGAGGAATTTTATCTTATATTTAAATATATATGTTAAAAATCGATATGCTTTGATGATGAAAATCTAAAATATATTTCAGTGTGGTACTACTTTAGGGTAATTATATTTTTCTTCTTTTTTCTAGACTAAAATATTTTTCTTTAAAACAGTTGAAAATATACAAATATTATTTGATGAATTTTTCTTCTCTTGTGGATTAAACATTATTTTGTGTTCTGGCAGCATCTATGGTGAATTGTATAGTAAATTTTTTGTTTGTTTTAATTTTTAATCTGATAGATCCTAAAAGAAAAGGATGAATTGAAAAGCCAGCTTTATGCAACTTTACAACAAATAGAGAATCTTCGAAAGGAGTTGGATGAGGTCATAACCAAGCGTGCCGTTCAAGAGGAGGAGCTTCACTGTAAGGAGCAGAAACTAAATGATGTTAAGGCTCATCAGGCTGACCTTGAACTAGAAGTCAAGGGTAACCTGGACACCATCCATAGACTAGAAACTGAATTACAAAAGCAGAGTAAGATTCAAAACCAGATGAAAGTTGAGAAAGCTCACCTGGAGGAAGAAATTGCAGAGCTAAAGAAGAGTCAGGCCAAGGACAAAGCTCAACTTCTGGAGATGCAAGAGGCCATCAAAGACTTGAGTGCCATCCGGGCAGATCTTGCCAATAAATTGGCCGAGGAGCAAAAAGCCAGGAAAGAGGTGCTTAAGAACCTTTCTGACCTCAAGACCCAGGCAGAATCTAGAGATGAAGAAACTGCTACGATCATTACACAGTTAAAGCTAGAACGAGATGTTCACCAGAGGGAGCTGGAAGATCTCACGTCATCATTGCAGAGCGTGAAAACTAAACACGAACAAAATATTCAGGAGCTGATGAAGCACTTCAAGAAAGAAAAGAATGAAGCTGAGAATCACATTAGGACACTGAAGGTACCTGTGCTGAACTATCCTGATGATACTGAAGGAATTCTTCTGGTGGCTCATGAAGTTAATAAAGCGTAAATTTTAGAGATCATTTTGTATTCCCAAGCACTGAAGGGAAGCTAAAACTAACAATAAAGAGGCTTATTCATGCCTGTTCGGCCAGGTGGAAATGAGTTATAGCAGCCACCTGGGAGCACCTATTTCAGAGCACGGAAGCCTTTTAAAAAGAACCGTTAGCTATTTTGGGAGTTTAGGAAAGGCAGAGGTGGCAGTGAGTTGTGGGCCTGAAATGTGCCCTCATTCAACATTTACGACCTCCTAAAATATAAAATGCAAAGACTTATCAAGGCTATAGAGGCTATAACCACAGTCCTTATTAGTTTGGTAACTAAAGTGGATCAGCTTATGGGCTGTGTAAACCCAAGGCTTTTGAGATTTTCTTTTCCAAATCAAAGTTGCCTGGCTAAATGCATAGTTGAGATCTCGCATTTCAGGAAATGTTTCCAAGGTCGAATGTTATTAGCATTATAACCATGCAGGGGAATAATTTTATAACTATCCCTTCTTTCTGCTTCATTTTTTTCCTCCATAGCACTTATCATCATATAGATGCCATATTATTTATTTTTTAATCATTCTTTATTAGAATAAACACTCCATGAGGACTGGGATTGTAGTCTGTTTTGTTCACAGCTATATCTCAAGTACTTAGAAGAGTTCCTGGAACCTTGTTAATATCTGTTGAAAAGGTGAATAAATGGATAAATCTTCAAAAGTTAATTATAATTTTTTCAAAATTCCTTGAAATGCAACAACCATAAAATGCTTATGATGAAAGATGAAATTATATTGAAATAGCTGATATTTTTAGAATGCTCTCAGCTATTTTATGAATTCTTCCCCAGCCCTACGTAGCCTACTGGCAGTCGTGGGTTTGGGGTCATTAATTGGGGGAGGGGGCAGAGCAGAATGAAGGCTGGAAGAATAGATAAGAGGCCTTTACTATATTTCATTTTACTAGAAATACCATTAGTTATAAGATGCTACTAAGAAAAAAAAATACTGCCTATGAAAATGTGACACGCTATTAACTGTAATACAATATCCCAAGACAGAAATGGTAAAATGTGAAAAAATATATGTCTTAGTATTTATTAAATATGGAAAAATAGTCCTTCAGAGTTGATGAGGACATGAACCAAAGTAGAATTAGAGGTATGAAGAAGAGCTGATCTTAAAGAAAGTAAAATTAGATTCTATGTTAATTGATTAGCTGTGGCAATAATAGTAACAGTAGAAGACATATTTGGCACTTAGTTTGTGCCAGTCATTACTATAAAAACTTTACATGTATTAATGACTTAATACTAACATTATCCCTGCAGATTGTATGGTGTTATTGTCTCTCCGTTTGAGGGAATTGAGGCATGGGAGGTTCAGCAACTTGCCCAAGGCATTAGAGCTCATAAGTAGCTGAGACAGAGTTTGAACCCAGGTAGTCAAGTGCCTATTTCTTAACCACATCACTGTACTGAAAAAGGGTTCTTATGAAGGATGACTAGGGATAGACTTGGAGAACTAGGCGGATAATGAGGCTACTTGTCAAGGTAGATAATATGGACAGAATAGCAGATTTGGAGAGAACAAGCCAAATCCAGTTTTTTAGCATGTTGAGTTAGGATGAAGGAAACTTAAATCTAACCATGAAAGTCTAGGAAGAACAGTTTAGTACATAATGGGTTAGGTGTTGAGGAGGAAGTTGGGATTAAAGTTAAGTATTTATAGCCTGTAACCCATTGGTGGCCATCAAAATCGTCGGGATGAAGTTGTGCGGGGAGTAAGAATAGGATGAAAACCCTAGAACAGCAATGTTTAAGGGCAGAATTGAGAAAGAGGTTTGATAAATAAGAATAAAGAACCATATGAGAGATAGGAGGAGAACGAGAAGAAAATGGTATCTTGGAAACTCAGGTAGGACATTTTAAGAGAGTTATGGTTGAGAGTGTCAAATGTGGCAGACAGGGGTTGTTCAGCCTTTTGGCATCTCTGCACCACACTGGAAGAAGAAGAGTTGTCTTGGGCCACACATTAAATACATTGTGACACGTAATCACAAAAATATCTCATAATGTTTTAAGTAAATTTATGACTTTTTGTTGGACCGCATTCACATCCATCCCGGGCTGCATGCGGCAAACGGGCTGCAAGTTGGACACTCCTGGAAGGAAGAGCTAAAAGAGGTCCTTACCACAAGACATTGGTGGAGAAGGTCCATGAGGACATGTGAGGAGCTGGGATCAAAAACAGAGTAGACAGCATTTGACAAGAGACTGGGCATGTCTTCTTCTGCAGGGTTTGAAAGAAGCCAGTAAGATTGGGTAAGCTGGTAGAGACAGTCTGGGGTAACGGATGTGAACCTTGACTAGTGTCTTCCCTCCCTCTGAAGTAGAGCAGAGCAGCAGTGCAGTAAGGAACTTATGAGCGGCAAAGACGTAAACTGCTGAAGGCTGGCAGAAGCTGCATGCGACCAGTCCGGGAGCATAGTGCTGTGGCCAACATTGAAGGGGAAGTATCATGGGCAAAGGAATGGGAGAGTAGAGGGATAATATATGAACATAGACTGCTTATCTGGTCAGGAATTTTTATGTTAGGGTTTAGATTTTCAGAGTTAAGGCCCAAGGTGTGGTAATGCAATTGGTTGCTGTTGTTCAATGTGGATGAAAGTGATTGGAGTAGAACAGGTCATATAACTTTGATGTTAGCTTGCTGGATAGGTAGTTGGGTAATTTATGATACTATTGCGTAGGCTTTCATTGATCACATGTCAAAAAAGGTGACGGGTCAGTCAGCTGTTGCCAACAAGAAAGGGAGAGTTGATGAGAAATAGTGTGAATCTCCAAGAAAGGCAGGGTTTTTGCCTGAGGACAGGCGTAAAGTGATTCGTTAGGTCATGGCTTGGGAAATGGAGCTTTCAGGGTTGTCCTTCCCCCTACTGCTGCCTAGTCTTTCAAGGCCCAATTAAGTTTTCACCTCTTCTGCAGACTCACTGAAGTTGGGATGAATCTCCGGGTCCTCTGTGTTCCATAGCTCTTTGTTGGTTTCTCTAGAAGGGCAACCACATTTAGGCTGACTTCTGTTACGGTTTGTGGAGTGTTCATAAGTCTCCAGAAGGGCAGGCATTAGGTCTTAGTCCTATTTTTTCGTCCTCTTACATTGTCTGAACAATGTTGGAGACATACAGAAGATATTCATTGGCTGAAATATTTAAAAAGCTGGAAATCAGGTATTTGCTCCTGAATTGCTCTGTGATCTTTGTGGGAAAATTGATTTCCTCATATTTTCTTTAGGACGTACTTGTGTTCATGGATAGTGAGATGACAATAAGCTTTGAAAATGAACTGTATGTAAAGAATGTATAATTTAGAGGTATGCTGTAGATCTTCTGAAGCTGTTAGATTAGACTGAGATTTAGGAGAGGTGTTGCAGCTACTCTGTAGTGCGGCATTAGGGCAACAGAAGAGCTTAAAAGAAGAACCAGAGATGGGGAGAGCCGAGCACTTCCCGTTAAAATAAGTTACCCATAAGGAATAGCCCTCATCTCATGCTATTTCATTAACATACTCTTATACTTTTTACTTATTTATCTTAATTAAAAGGAATCGATAACAATGGGCATCACAGAATATTTAATATACTGAATTATGCACAAAAGTGCTTCGGACAGTAGCTCTATAAATGTTATATTTTATCTTTCAGCTTTACCTTAATTTATTACTTACTCCGAATTTAATAAGTGCTAATATGTTACCCATATTTTTTCACTGCACAAATTATAGTTTGTCTCCATCAAGAACTACCCGTTTCATGCCTATTTTTTAATTTAAATGTAAAATATTTTAATGAAGTGCTTTATGCTGTTAACATTTGAAGGATATTAGATTATCACTTCATTATGGTTTCAACAAAAATAATTTGGTAGAGCCTCTTATTGGAATTAAAAGACCAAGGATTGGAGTTCTGTACTTTTGCCATTTGCTGGCCACATGACTTTGGTCAAAATATTTAACCTTTTTGCACTTCATTAATGAAATGAGAACAGTAAATGTCTTTATCACAGGGTTTTTGTGTGTGCCATCATTTTGTAAACCCTAAAATGAAATGTAAATGTAATAATAAAACCACAACAAGAAGCAAGTTCTTAGTCAAACTTAGTCATTGGTGTGCTGGTAACTGTAAGACGGGCTCTCTGGGACCGGAGTGGAGGAGGAGCCCTGATTTGCAGCGCTCTCCAGGTGCAGTGGTGTGCACACCAGCCGTGGCTGGTTCCAAGCCAGCAAGCAAGACATCACAGGAGAGGAACAGAACTGGGAATGACGAGCTTCCAGTTGGTTGGTTCTCGGAGTTGCGGGCGGCCAGCTCCAGTGCACCGCTGGCTTCAGGGTAGACCTTCTGTACCTACGCTTTTTATAACACATGAAGATAAGCCAAAGCATTCTGTCGCAACTTATAGTCATAATTGACCAATTTTCATGATGGGAGACTTTATTTCGTAAATTTATTTTGGGGCTTTAAATACAGGATTTCTTATAAAAAATCAGTTTCTTTGTTAATTCCAAGTCTTAAGTGAATTTTGTGGGATGAATAAAATATAGATTTTTGTCAAACTCACAAAACTTCTTTCTGTCAGGAAACTGCTTTCAATAATTGTGTTTCTATATACCTGATTAAAAACATATAATAAAATTATAAAAAGAAAAACATATTTTAGGCACTATAAGTAAACAGATATGTAGTTGTTTACAGGCTATTAGTAACTGGTAGGTGTGACCAGTTAACATTACAAGGTGCAGCTGGCTTATGGTATATGCACATTTTCAAAAGCAGTGTGGCAGAGTAGTTGAAAACATGGATATTGGAGAGAATTCTTGGGTTCAAACTCTGGCTCTGCACTTAATCACTACTACCCTTAGGTGAGTTATTGGTGTCTCTGTGCTTCAATTTCCAAAAAGGAGGCAATAATAGTACCTCCTGGTCAGGTTGTTATGAGGATGAAACCTACACAAAAGGTCTTAGAGCCATGAGTAACATAGTATTTACATTGTTGTTATTTTAAAAAGCCTTTATGTTCACATAAATGGCAAGTTTTTATTGAGTTACATGCACAGAATATATTATTCCTAATTTTAAAAAGCTGATTCTGGTTATATTCCAATTAAAGATTTAAAAAAACAGGTACTTTATTATAGTGTTGATACTGAAATAAGCACTGGTAAATGCTTTCTCATATTATTTGTAGTTTCTTGGCTACTACAATTCATAATCTTTTTAGCCCCACAAGAGTGGTACCAATAATTACATTGTTCAGAAGTGCTCAATTCTTTCACAGTAATGAGGAGGTAGGTGCTTGGTAATGCCGTCAAGCCTCTTTTATAAATGAGAAAAGCGATCAGCCAGTAACATCTCATAGTACTTCCCTTTTGGGACACTTCTCTAATTGAACTCCTTCCCTTCTCAGCAGAGTTAGTGTTGCCTCTTTGGGTTGCCACAATACCCTCCCTACACTTCTCATTCATTGTTGTAGAAATTGATTTTAGCATTTGTCTCTTTAACTGTTTCAGTCTGTTATTGACAGCACCTAGCACAGTACCTTTTACTTAGTAAATGCTCAGTGAGTGCTAAGGATTAATTGAATAAATGCAAAGAGCATTTCTTTTGTTCTGTGTTATGTACAGACTCTTAGAGATAGCAACATCTTGAAGTATTTGCCTGCTGATATAATGTGTAATTTGTTTGGTGTACAGTTTGGCTTTTCTCCTTCTCTTTTTCTCAGGCAGAAAGCTTAGAAGATAAGAATACAGCTAAAGTCCATCTTTGTCAGCTAGAGAAGTTGAAAGCACAATGTGACAGGCTGACAGAGGAATTAAGCCAGAATGAAAATGAGAATAAAAGACTGAAGCTAAAATATCAGAGTTTGAAGGATCAACTAGAAGAAAAGGTAAAAATGTGAATTCTAATTTAAAAGACTTATTTGAATTTCTTCTAGAACATATTTATATATTAATAAATGCTAATTATAGTCTTTCATTGGTGTCAGAAAAAAATGACAGAAGTTTATTAGAATGCTGTTTGTGGTTTTTATTCTTTCGACCAACCATTAATCTTCTAATACATTTGATTTTAAATTTCTTCTGGATCTTAAAATAGGAGTTTAGAAGCAAGGTAGCAAAGAAAGAAATTATAGTTTATTGAGGATCTACACTATGTCTGGCTTCTATGCCAATTGAGTTAATATGTATATTTACTTAATTCTTACAACTGTTTAGATTAGATTTTATTGAACCTCTAACCTATGAGGAAACTGAGGCTCAAAATAAAATATATAACAGTTAATTACTCACCATATGCTAGACACTTAATGCTCATAATAATTTTGTGAAATCGATACTGTTATGCTTCTTTTTGCCCTTGCAGAGACTGAACGAAGCTTATAAGAGAGCTGGCAACCCTGGAATATCCCTGCAGGCTCACTGCCTCCCTATCTGTAGTTGTGTCAATTGATTTTGAGCGTCTGCTATATATCAGACATTGGGTAGAATACTAGAGATTTTTAGAGAGCCACTACTTTTGTGGCAGAGTCAATGAAGAATTGAGGCCAGAATATTTAAATTTGCTTTCTGTTTCTTCCACCAACTTCCTAAAAGGATTTTCAGTTGAGTGTGGTAGAAGCGAAGTGTAAAAAAGATCATTCAAATGTGGATAATTGATTAAGGCAGAACAGACCTGGGCAGACTGAAACTCTACTCAATAAGGGCTACTAATTTATGATGGACGCTCACTAGGTCGGGTGTTATAAAACTCTTCATAAACCTGGAGGAAGCAACTTTCCTAATGCTTTACCCACCTTTTCCTGTTTTTGTTGTTTGCAAAATTCCCCATATTATATGTGTGTGTATGTGTATTAGATTTCTAGTAATTGTTAAAATCCAGAAAGTAAAATATAAATTAGTTTGCAGTTTATAATTAAATGTGCTAAGTTGCTAAATTTAGGCCTATGATGTTGACAACCACTGTAATTTAGTTCTTAAGTTATGCTTTGGTTTAATTATGTCTAATGTTCACACATATTTAATATCTGTTGCCAGGGTGTAGTTGCTGTGGAGGTAATGCTAAATTTTCCAACATTTTCATAATTAAAATTTTAGCCAGAAGATGTGTTAACATGTTTTATATTTACTTATTTGGATTTAGGATAGAATGGTGAAAGTTTTGGTATGTTGAGAATGTAAAGTTTACCTTGTTTTGCTTAAAACAAATACTTCTTTACTGATTCTATTTGTTATGTCTCAGGTAGAGAGGAATTATGACATATAAATAGAACATTTACCTTAGAGTTTCAAGAGCTAATGATTATATTTTATTGCTATGTACTGAACATCTAGTATGTGGCAGGCATTCTGCTGGATGCTGAGGATAGAATATAGAGAAGACACTGGTGGGCAATTGATCACTCAAAGTGGCGTCATTAAAAATAAAATCCCTTTCAGCTGTGAAAACTATATAGTTGAGTCCCACCAATGGGTGCTAATTTAGAGAAAAGATGTTTCTGAAGTCTGTAATGGTGAATAATATTAAAAATACACAGCCACGCACACTCACAAATATATACAGCTTACAACGTCTGTCCAGACAGTTTGCATAGTACGTGGCTGGATACTTTCTGGACAGACCAATAACTAGGTACACACACACATAAAAATCACAGAGTGTGTGTATGTGTGTGTGTGTGTTGGCCTGACTGGGGGAAATAAAAACAAGAAACAAGACAAAATACATTTTCAGTGAAAAAAGTCCCAATGCCTTGTACCCTGAAGACTACTATTTCAGCAATGCGGTGAACTTGACGAATGGGGCTTATGGATTGAAGGGGTTTGTAATGGGACTTTTGTAATCAGAAGGGAAGCCTTTCTTGTTTCCTTAACAAAGCAGTGTTCTTGCAGGCCCACCCCTAACATAAATACGCTCTCCTGCCTATGCCACTAACACACACTTCCTTTTTTTTTAAATGTCTTGCTACTGTTTTGACTGTGCACTTTGGTTTAGGTCTTCGTTTCTTTTTGTGTTACTATTTGGTAAGCTAAGAAATGTTAAAACTGCATTGGAATTCACATAGAGCACTAGTACCAGCAGCCTTAATCAGTAGAGGAGGACGCTGTTTACACATATTCACAGAATAACTGACGTTAGCATGTTTTCCTCAGGTATTCAGTGTCGGCATATGGTAATAAAATGCATTTTTTCCAACATCTGATTTTGCTTTAACATCACGTGTTTATTTTTCAATTTTACATGACAAGGAGAACAACTATTATGCAACCCACAAAATTTTTACATATGCAGTTAAGACTTTATTATGAGCTTCTTACAAAAGAAAAAGCTCTCATGAAATGATATAGATAGAATTTTCTCCCATTTATAGTATCATTAAAATTTATTATACTTTTGCTTAAAATTTTAAAGGAAAATACAGGGTCTGGCATAAATAATGCCCCTTTTTTATTACAAAATCATAAGCATGTAATTCTGTAACATAACAATATCACACTCAAGCACACCATATGACATTGTAGGTGAAAGGTTCAAATTAAAGCTATAAATTATTACATCCATATTATTACCCTACCAATTACACTCAAGCAAGCATTACTTCTGCCGGACTCCATATAGTTGATTTCATTTTTTGTCCTAAAAGGATCTTATCAATATTAAACTTTTTATTCTTCTGGCACTTACCTCAAAAGTCATAATGCAGTTTATCAGAAATATGTTTTTATTGGTTTTACTGGAATCTGTGAGTCATCAATAGAGTTAGTTTATAATTAAATCATTTTTGCTCAGTAAGTCATCAAAATTTACATAGTGAAGATTTTAAATGTTTTATCTATATAGAGCTGTATCTGAACTAATTAAAAAAAACTTTTCATTAACACAGGTATGAGTTTATTAATGATACTGGCCATCTTTCTTGGGCTTTCCAAGTAATTTTGTAATATAAGTATTGAAAGATTGATTTTAATTCTGAGCATATTTGCATAATATTTTAGACATAGCTGGTACCTAAAATTAAGAAAACATTTGGTATTCTGTTTATGCTCCATTTTTCTCTTGGTCCTTACATTTTATAATATGAATGTTTTACAAAAAAAAATATAGTAGTTTGGGCAGGTATATTTATAAGCAATTAGAAAATGATAGATATTAAATTATTTTCCTAAGTCCAATGCAAACATAATAAAATATTTATTTTCAAATATTAGTGAAAGAATAATATAATTTTAATGACTTTCTATAAATTCTGAAATTATAGATTAAAAAATATTTTTTTTAAAAGTTAAAAAAAACAGCTCAGAATTGGTTGGGATGGGGCAAACCAAGGGGCACAGGCCACAAGGTGGACCCTGGACTGTACCTCTTCCGGGGCTTTGCTTAAGTGAAGCAGCCCCGTCTCTCTTTGGTGGCCCCTAAAAGGGGGCGTGACTTGAGTGTCCGGGTTTGCTTTCACTGAGTTTTTCTGTCATTACTCTTCAAAATGCGTTTTAATTCAGTCCACTTTGTCACTTAATGTTGACTTAAACATTATAAAACAGTAGAATTTGATTGTGAAAAATGCAGGACTTTTTTTTAGCAAGATTTAAAAACTCATGTAATCTCACCACATAACTTTTTAAAAACATATGTTTTGTTGAAATGCTTTTCAGGCATCTTTTCTACCCACGCAGACCCCATTCGGGGTCATGCCTTATACGCACCATTGTGTGCTCTGAATTTATGTGTCATTAAGCACTTTTCTAAATCAACTTTTTTTATCACCCAGCATTTCATCTGGTAAATGTAGCATTGTTTTGGTGTTGATTACATCGTTTGTGTCTTTTCTATTTTAAAATTATAGACCAAGTAGTTTTTATCCTATATGATCCAGTACTTTCATATTCAGAACTTTCATTTGTATTTGTTACTGTTTTAATTCTAAGCAGAATTATGAGAATATGCTTCTTGTTACTAGAGACCCAACTCTGGCGGAAGCCAGAGGGATCTGCTCTCTTCATTTTACTTTTCTCCTTCAATCTACCGATAGTCACAACCATATGTGGAACAGCCCTGTTACAGGAGATGCTGTTATATTGGGTACACACATATTTTATAGTTATAGCCAGCCAAGGCAATGTTGAAAGACTCTTCAGCACTTTCTATTTTTTGCTACCCCCAAATCTGTTAGCTTTTGTTTTTAACAAGCATTGTCTCAAAGTTGTCAGGGTTGCACTGAACTGTTAAACAAAGGTTTTATTTCCCCAAACATTTGGCATCAGTGTACTTCTAATGTGCAAAAGGAGCTTAAACAGTACCTACACCCAACATCTTCTTTTATAGATGAGTTATTTTTGGCCCAAACAGTTAATTGGCTTGCCCAAGTGCTGCTGGTTTTCCATTGGTAGAAATGAAAATAGGACTCAGGTTTACCAGTCTTGCTTTTCCCATTGTATCAGAATCTGTAAGAACCATTTCTGGCCAGTATGTAGATTGTATAGGTTATCTGGGATGCTTAACTGTCTCACATAATACTTGCTTATTTCCATAGGTAAACTTAATTCTCTTTAGAGGACCTTATTTTTCTATTATTAGTTCTTTCAGCACATGACAGTAAGTACAATGAAACAGTGAGGAAATACCTTAGCCCCACAAATTGTGACATTTCCAATGCTGTAGCAGTTCATAGGAACTTAAATATTGAATACATTAGGACTCATAAAAATGTATTTTGGTTCCTTCCCATGGAATCCTTCATTTAAATCATTGTGAGGTGTTACTTAGCAACATATTTTTAAGCTATGGCTATGTTGGATAAAAACTCTTAGGAAATAGTTTTCTTATACAAAATGTGGATCCTTGATAAATGATAACTCTCGTTTGCAAGTGTAATTATGATGCCCATTTTTATAGATGGTGGAAACTAAGGTTGTGAATATATTGTACCTTGCACAACTTTGCATAGCTTGTGGTGGAAACAGGATATAAACACAAATTCCTTTTATTTTTCCACTTTATTTGTTGCCAGAAAAAATGACTCATATTTGTGTCTTTTCATTGTACTCTTAGTGTTGAATTTAAATTTAGGGTTATTATATTCAACAGATTACCATATACTCTTTGATATTTTTTTTTGTTTTTGGCTTGACACAAATTTTGGAAAAGGAGTCATTAATGATTTTGTTAGAAAAATCTAATTAAAACCTGATATTGCCACATAAAAGATATCTGTGACAGGAAAAAATGAATCAGTGTTGTTTAATTTTGTGTTTCAGTTCTAATTTGACCATCTGTTTAGGATTGCTGTTTTTCATGATTTGAACAAGTGTACATGATTGCTATACGTCTGTTCTATAATGTTTACTACTTTGGAAACTCACAGTTCCACAATTTTACTAAAAACTCCTTTATAGAAGGCAGAATTCTCTCATTTCAAATTCTTTCCATAAGAACAAGAAAGAAGTAGAAGCAAATGAACTGTTGATTTCTAACATTTACTTTAATGTTTACACTTTAGACCAGTTTTAGGCAGACTATACTTTTTTCTTTGGTGCTTCATCTATTTTAAATTGTGGGAGTAGAATAAAGCTGTAGCTACAACAAATTAATGTGGAGGCAAATTTAAACCAGATACTCTAAATAAACACTAATTAGGATGTTATGAGTAATTTCCTGTCATATTTCTGTCATCTGAAAAACAACAATGAAAATAATAAAATGATCAGCTTAAGGTAAACTTATAAATTACGTTTGTCATTTATAAAGCATTTTTAATTGAACCACTTGTAGTCATTAAGTCCAGAGTAGTCCTTGACTTTTACAGTTGACTGAAAGAAACATCAGCATGCTTACCATGTATGAAATACTATGCCAGATATTAAGAAACAAGTTTAGAATGCAAAGGTCATGTGACCATACAATGGGGGCGGTTATACATACAGTGTGGCAGAGGGTGGGGCAGTAAGTAAAGACAGACAGAAAAACATTCGACCTCTATGTTCCAAAATGAAACAGGTGTGGAAATGCCATTTTCAAAGTCTGGTTTGTTTTTTTCTTTTCTTTTTTCTTTTCTTTTTTTGCAATGACTTCTCTATCCACCATTGACAAAGAGTTTGTTTTTAATTAAATTTGAGGAGTTAAGTTAAAGTTTGGGCCTTTATGTCTCCTGATTTGAACTTGATTAAGAGGCCTGCCATTTAATTCTTAACTGACTGAGTGGATGATAACCACAAGGGCTTGAGGAGAAAGTAGTTCTGTTTGGGCACTTTTCTTTGAAATCCTGTATACTATTAGTTTGATTTTATTTAATTTTGAAATTGTGATTGATGCCCATAGTGTAGAAATTAAGCTGAATAACGACTCAGAATTGGCTGGGATGGGGCAAACCAAGGGGCACAGGCCACAAGGAGGACCCTGGACTGTACCTCTTCAGGGCTTTGCTTAAGTGAAGCGGCCCCGTCTCTCTTTGGTGGCCCCTAAAAGGGGGCGTGAGTTGAGTGTCCGGGTTTGCTTTCACTGAGTTTTTCTATCATTACTCTTCAAAATGCGTGTTAGTTCAGTCCACTTCATCACTTAATGTTAAACAAGTAATATTCTCTAAATTTTAGGAAAGAAAAACAGCTGGGAGGTGCTTATTGTATATATGAGTTCTATTATTTGGAGGTTTTTAAAGACTTTTCATATTCTTTCCTAAGAATTTTAAAAGCAATACTTAAGAATCCTTTAGGAAAAAAATAAAGGAGGAGGGGAAGAAATTCAGATGGCATTTAAAGACACTACAGTTATAAATATTCCTCTATTGATGAATGATACATTCCTTTTTCTTTTGAAAATTAAAGTGTTTGTTCCAAATGGCATAACTTGAAACTCTAGTTGTTTGTTTCCTTGTCCATATTTTATTTCAGAAATATAAACGCATCAAAAGTGGCTGGTTTTAAATAATGTTATTTCTGTTTCCAGGCATTTGACTTGGTAGAAATATGTAATAATTACAAAATGGTGTTAAAATTTAATAAATGCATAAAATACCCTTTAGAGATATTTTTGTTTCCAAATTTGAATATTAATTTCTAGGAATGTATCCAATACATATCCTAACACCTTTTTGTTTATGCTGCCAATGATCTTTGTATTGCTCAATGTTCTCCCAGAAAATGATACTAAAAAGCCTGACGCAAAAACTAATTTACTTAAATGGGGTTAGAAGTTTAAATTTGAATTTCCATTTTTTGTTTCTGTCTTAGGGATAACTTTTCCAAGCCTGCCTAAGGCCAGTTAGGCTATATATCCTGGAAAGTCTTTCACACCAAAGTTTTAACACACATCCTATTCATATATCCAGTTTTCTGGTCATGTCTTTACTTTTTCTATTGGCTCCGGTGTTTCAGTAATGTTCTCAGTCTTACCCTTAACATAATATTAATCATAACTTCTTTTTCTCCTTTAAAGGAAATAGTGTAAAATACCTACTTTCAGAATACGAAGAGTATATCCAACCCACAAAATAATAGCATTTTTATTTTAGGAAACCAATCTTTTAGTAGTAATTACAATATTCTCTTGGTTAGTAAGTAGATAGAAAAAACCACCTCATTCTTTCATACATGGACCAATACTTAATTCATCAGCAGATCCTGTTGATTTTATCCTCAAAATTTACCCTGTATCCGAGTCCTTCTTGCCACCGGCAGCACTCTCACCTTTGTGATAGCAGCTCACCTTGACAGTCACAATAACCTGCTACTGCAAAGGCGATTGCCCTCAATGAGCTGGCTGATTAGTTTGTTGCAAAAAACAACTTACTGAAACACAAAAAGTTATTTGAGTTCAGAGATTCATTATTCTTTTTTTTAATTGTTGTATAGTTGGGATCTACTTTGCGTGGCACATAGAGAATACACTAAAAAAATGCTTGTGGAATGAGAGGAACATAAAAGGATATATGTGTTCCAGAAAATTTATTGCCCTTTGTGTAAGATACTCTACTAGGTGCTGGGATATGTAAGTGAAGAAGAATAAGATTTTTAACCTAGAGGAATTTATAGTTTGGTGCGGGGACATAAGGTACGCATAGCAGTTCTGGTGAGGGCAAGTACATAAAAGACACGGCTAGCAGTAAGCGCTGCAGTGGAAGCACACGTGAAGAGGCAATGGAGCACCGAGAGGGTAGGTAGCTGACCTGAGAGCTCAGGTGTTCTGTCTTGTTATAATATCCATGTGGTTGGGGAAGGAGGTGCATATTATTGGGCTTTTATAACAAGGAAAAAAAATTCAGTCTTAGGACCTTTCCTTTTCCTGAGCAATGTGTTCACAGAGGGTGTGGGATGTACGTAGGTCAGATCAGTGGAGACTTTCCCAAATTGATTGCAACTATGGCTTTTAGAATTGTTATTACTGTCATTGGTTTTTGATACCAATCTAAGTGCTGAATGGAAGGCCATACTATGAATTTAAGAAATCTATTTTCATATACGATCTTCTATTTTTTAAGAAGCTTGAAAAAAGTTGTTATGGTGTGACCAGCCCTTAAGGTGTTACTTATTTATTGGCTGTTTTGCAAGACAGTGTGTACTGTAGTATAGTCATTTTCCAGGTTAAACTTTTTCTTTAAATCTCCCAAAACATCCATCATAGATCCTTCTTGTTGAGTTGTGCTGCCGTTCCTGCTTTGGTTGGTGTTTTATACTGTATCTTAACTTCCTTACAGCTGAGTCAACCCTGTTGGCATAAGTAATGTGCGCCTTCTTTAGAGAACCAGATAAATGGCTTCCAGACAGATCCAATTTTTGTTCAGGCTCGTTTCATTGTTTGCCTTGTAATGCCGGTGTCCTGGATTTAAGGCTTAGGCATACGGTTATCTTCTGTTATAGAAATACTCTTTCTCAAAACTTTTTAGGTGATGTGTGCAGGCCTAGAGTTTCAACAGTCCAGGCTTCCAGTTACTTTGAATTACACTGTGGTAGTTTTTATTTCAGCCTTTAATACAGGGTGGGGCAAAAGTAGGTTTATAGTTGTGAGCATGCGAAACACAAGGTTTATTCTTATATTATTTATTAATTATATTATTTTCCATGGGAACAATGTAAACTTACGTTTCCCCCACCCCATATTATTTGATTTCTCTCTACCTCTTATCCTGTCTTGCCCCCAGCTGCTGCTGATGTATTGAAGAAGGCCTTGAGGCTGAAATATTGCCACATTTGGTTATTCAGGTTAGTTTTATGTAAAGGAAAAACATGAACTTTGTAAATTAATGATTTATTTTGTTTTGTGAGTGTGCTTTATTTATCATAATGTTTCTGTTAAGGTGTGTGAAGGATTATTTTCATTTCATGTAATAACCATAATGGAAATAAAGCAGCTTTTCTGGAACTCTTAAGACATTGAAGGAATCTCATAAGCTTTTACCAAGGAGATAACATTTTGGATATGGTCTAGTTTTATTGAAGTTACTCTATTTCCATTAAGACCATGTCTCCTTATCATCTTTACAGCCTTTGGGAAAGTGAATGTTCTGAGTTGTGAAGAGTGTACTGAAACACAAATATGTAATTAGGGGAGTATTTCTTACCCTTTGGATTACAGGTCCATTGATCAAGCCGGTCAACAGTGTGTGTGTATGATGAAAATGTGAGCAATATAATTTTTTATTTCCTTTAGAAATACATATCAATAATATAAGCCTTTCTTGTCCTGAAATGGAAGCTTCATAAAACCCTTGCTGTCTTGACAGTGGAACTGCACATGCATAGTGTGTGATTAGCATACTTACTAATTAAAATTTGCCAAGAGCAGATTAAATGTGTACATAGAATATGTCTCCAGTGTAGATGGATAGCCTTCAAAAGTTTAAGATATTGTGTGTGCTTGATGAGTTTTTTAACTCTTTTTGTGGTCTACTTTGAATTTGCAGATATGTCATGTTTTTTTCTTTTTTAAAAATAAGGCTTATTCAGAAATATTTTCAGGTTATTCTTTCTACTTTAAGACTACATTAGTCCCCACATAACTGCTGATAACTTTTCTGAATTTTTCACATTGGCTTTCTAAAGTCCACTTTTTGAAAATCGACCTTTCTAGTATTTTAATAGAGACCACTATTCAGGCAGTCAGAGGGCTCAGGTTATGGGCTGTAGGCTCTTTGAGTTTAGTTAAGTTACTTAGTCTATCTTAACTTTGGTTTCCTTATTCATAAAATTAAGGGTTTATTCTCTAATTCAGATTCAGCCATGGTCTGGGATACCTCTCCCCTTGGATTATGCAAATGGCTTTGGTCAGCTTGACCTGTATCTGTCCTCACAGAGAAGATCCTTGTGTTCCCAAGACCCGTGTATCTGTGTCCATTCATGCTGAAACACTGAAGTTGGACTAACTGTGTCTCCCATATTTCTAAACAGTCTCCAAAATACCTTGTCTTACCCCTGGTTCTCTAGAAATATGGTAGCTTTTTGTTCTGGAATTATTGCTCCCTTCGCATTCACTAGCAGCCCAGGGAATAGCCATCATAGCGCCTAAATATTCTCACCTGTCCTTACTAACCGATGTGCCTCCAAATCGGACAGAATGATTGGATTCCTATTGGCCAATTTCCCACCCCTTTCATAGCATTAGCTGTGCTTGTTCCATGGGTAGAGGTATTTCTGAAACATGAAACTGAAGAGACAAAGGGCTAATTTATTGTGTGCTACAATTAGTATACAGATAGGTATTCCAAGCCACAAACAAAACAAAACCGATGAAATTTAGTGGAGAAATTTGTTGACTCTGTGAGGGCAGGGGACTTACTGATCTCATTCATTCTGCTCCAAGGCTTAGAAGATTGTCTCACCATAGTAGGCCTTCCATAAAAATTTGTTGAATGAATGAATAAATGAAATTACACTTGCTTAAGTACAGAATGGAAAAGCTTACTTAACTCTTAGATTAATGGCCTTAGAGCACATGCAGAAGATGGAGAATTGGTATGGTGCGGTATCAGAAACCTAATTAAATAAAAGAATGTAGAACTTGACCTGGAATCTTAGAAGATTTAGTAGGGCTGGAGGATTCATTTATTTACTTTAACTCTTGAGTATAGCACTTAGACTAATGAGAGATTTTACAGTTTTGTCAAGTATTCTGTTCCTTGAAACTTCAGCTGGTCATGTAGGGGTTGGATTACCTTCTGTCAGAATGTAGAAGAAGGGTTTTCTGAAAGAACAGGTAGTTGAATCCACTGATCTCTAAGGACCATGTGAATTCATAGTTCTGAGTTTTACTTCAAAGGGAGATTAGGCACAGCATGCTAATTGCCTCACGGTAGATAGTGAATTGGATAATGAAATTTTCACTCTTTGCTAAAGAAATTGAATTGTAGAGCTTTTTATGACATTATTAACATTTTAAGAATATCTAAATATGGAAATAGTTTTGCCTTCTTATTAATGAGTCAAATAACAGAAAAATGATAGTGAATAAAAGAGAGACGGCTGTGAGGGAGATGAGAACAGAAAGATCAATTAGAACATTATTGTGGATTGCTTGGATTTAGATTATGAACAGTTGTCCTCTAAATACATCAGTAACCCCGATAGAGAATTTTCTTTATTAACATCGCACCAGCGAGAATACTATGGCAGCCTAGGGACCCACGTACATGTACATGTAGAAGAAGCCTCTCAGCTCACCTGCGTAGCCTCTGAGTATGTAGATCTGCATGGTAGCTAATGAAGTGGTCTTTACAGTGCTGAATTTCGGTCTTCAAAAAAAAGAGATGTTTAAATCACTTATGTAGCAAAGGTGGGGAATTTAAAGATAATTATAAATATGTTCTGTGGCCTGAAATAAGCAGTTTATTGGAGACAGGTGCAAAAACAATTATATTACAATTTAATACCTTTATTTAAACTACGATATAAACTGTGCTGTGGAAACATTCTATATTGAACAATTAGGAAAGAAAGGAGTCTTGAGGATGCACATTGAAGGAGGAAAAGTGTAGATGGCAGGCATGCTCACGTGTCTCCTCCTGCCGTTCTGCTGGCAGCTGTGCTCTTTCAAAAGGGGCCGGTAGCTGAGAGTCGGCACTTGTCGTCTACACGTGTGCTCGTGGCACGCAGAGAGGATACGGAGGCAAGGATCCTCACCCAGGGATGTGACAGGATGGTTGCCGCCTGGTGACTACTCTATAAAATCACCCGATATTGTGCAGAGCCAGGATGCTAATTTTTCAGACTGGCTTCTAGATGAGATCGAGACTTAGTGAAGATATCGATATATCTAAAGAAATGCCAGGTCAATGAGGAAGGGCAACTCGTCAGGATCTGAATGTGGACAAAGCAGAAATGGAGATGCACCTCGGCAGCCTCCATCCAAACGCTGTGCTGGGGGATTCGGTGCTCTTGTTGTTATCGTGGTTTGTAAATCCCTGATGTGTGGATGGACACACCGGGCGGCCATTAGTGTGATGCCATTTGAACATTGTTTCATAAAACAAATCCCCCTGTTCCGATTTCCCATTTACTCAGCAACATTCTGATTATAATTTGCCTTCCCATCTAGATTGGTCTACAGGTAGTAAATGTACTGGTTATGCTGATATGAGCATTCTGATTCATATGGCAGTATGGTTCTCAGTGTAAACTATCGTAGTTAACAGAGGGGCATTTCTAGTTTGCACATTAGTCTCTTGTGAACTTAATGTTACTCTGCCGCTGAAAGATGACTCCACTCTGAGATCCAAAAAGAAAAGAAAATCCAGTTTCTAAGTTTATAAAGCTGAGATCCAGACAAGGATGATGTTCTCATCAAGACAAATGCTGCCGCTTGGCTACCAGCTCCATTCGAAATAGTGCAACTTGAAGCAGAGTTGAACACATCAGATTGGTCAGAAGAGACACATGTAGGCATATTTGAAAAGCTGTATGATGTTAAAGCACGAGAGAGTGGAATGGAAGGTGAGGAGGCTGGAGAGAAGGGCAGAAGACAGGTTGTGAAAGGACTGTTCTTTTGGGCAGAGGAACAGTAAGTTTTTAAAAAGTAAGTTGAATTGAAAGGAAATGTGTGATTTTTCTGCTAAAATACCATTCCAGTTTTCCTGATTACTTTTAATTGAACAAATTTCTTTGTTATTTTAAATTCAAGCTCAGTTTGTTGACCACATAATCTTCCTGTTTGTGTTGTATTTTTAAGGGTAGGTAAAGATGATTAGGCTACTATGGAATGTCTGAAGGCAAAACTAACCAGCCATCCTGATGTTTTGGTCCACTGTTTGCACTTAGAATTTTAGCAATTCCCTTTTTTCCTTCCAAACTTGTGCAGTACAACTTGAATTTCTCTAGTAATGAAATTGTGTAATCATGATTGAAAATTGTTTTGCCTACAGGGGGCCCCCAAGTCCTTGTAATCTCTTACAAGGTTCCTTAGAAATCCCTTTTTATTAAATATACTATTTGCTTATTTGTAAAGTGTCTCCATTTTGCTGTAATCAGGTTTTCATGACTTGAAGCATTTATGCAGTATAACGGCATTTGAAAACTTAGACTTTTTAAAAATGATGTTTTGATAAGATAAAGGTAGTAACATTTATTTTCTGAAATGAAGAAGCTGACACTATCTTATTTGACATTTTGCATTTTCTAGTGTTTTACTAATTTTGAACATCAAAGTCAGTCTGTAGTATCAGCTTTTACTCTTCAATGCGTTAATGACATTAAATTATTAAAATGGTAAAGGATTTTTTTCAACTTTTTATTTTGGCTACAGGTTAGCTATAATTTCCTTTGTCAAGTATCCACTCACCAGGTCCCTCAATGCCCTACACATGAATTCTCTATAATTTGACCTCAGTCAATGAGCAGGCAGAATGTTTTATTTCAGGAAAGGGATTGACAGAGTCCGGTCTATTTTCTAACACACTTCTTTGAGTTGGCTGGGCAGATATTATAGGTGTTTCTTGCCTCCACTTAATAATTGTTTTTGTTTCTTTTGAATGCTTTAGGAGAAACATATAAGCAATGAAGAAGAGCACTTAAGGAGGATGGAAGAGGCCAGACTGCAGCTCAAGGATCAACTTCTTTGTCTGGAGACTGAACAGGAATCCATTCTTGGTGTAATAGGAAAGGAAATTGATGCAGCTTGTAAAACCTTCTCCAGGGATTCGATGGAGAAATTGAAAGTAATTATGAGTTCTCATTGTGCCTTTCACTTAGTTTTCCAATCTATAATTATAATAAGATTTTAATGCATGCTTGCATGGTAATCACATTTTTATTCCTGAAAGTTTTATGAAAGAAAATAACATCTTGCATTTTTTAGAATGAGGTACCGTGTCTGTTGCACAGTCACGGCGAGAGAAAATGCGCTGCCATTCCTTTGAATAGTCTGCGTCTCACTCTGTAAAAGAAAATGTCTTACAAGAGAGGCAGCAGCTCTGATTAAAATACGTCCTCGGAGTCATGAGGCCTGCATTTTGAATTTTTCATTATCACAGGCCATTTTCGTTGTTGGTATGTCACTGGCTAACATCTGTTGAGTACTAGTTATGTTGCATGTACGGTGGTAAGCGTGGTATATGCATTCTCTCCTTTAATCCCTCAAACCACCCTATCCTTTAGATACTCTGATTAAATCTATTTTTGGCAAGAGAAAGCAAGGCTTGGAGGGGTTAAATAACTTGCCCCTGGCCCTATATCTAGTTAAATGCTACAACTAAGACTTCGAACCCTGGGAGTCTAACTCGGGAGCTTAATCAAGTAACCACTATACTATTTGCTTTCCTTATTTAAGCAAATTATATTTAATTTAGCTTTTCTATCTTTAAAATGGAATACTGATTGCTGCTCAATTTATATTTTTAGTGAAATGATAAGTAAAAATAGAAGGGACTGAAGGTAGCACCTCTCTTTTCCCCAGGTTCTAGTTCTGCTGCGTTACACACGGAGAGCACTGGGTTGCTTCGGTACCGTGTCACCTGACACCGGCTCTCATTTACCCCTGCGTTCACCCTTGCGTTTGATGATGTGGCAGCACTCAAATTGTAGTGCCATGCATAAGGGCTTTTTAAAAATACTCTTCAAGTTTTTCTTTTTGTTTTGTTGTTCATCCTTTTCCTCATAAAATGGCCATCCCATTTCATACTCCTTTCCCTCCTTTTTTCCTGCTCTTTCTTAAGTGGTGTTTTAAAGAAAATAAAACTGTAATTCTACTCGTGAAGCAGAAGGTGTCTTAGAATTTGACTTTAATGAAAATATCTCAACTGATAGAATTTGGTGGGGCTGGTGGAATTTCTACAATATGTATTTCTATGTAGATTGTTAAAACAAATCAGATGTCAGTTTAAGAGGACTGACTGTGAGCCAAATATGAGAAGTAATTGGCTTTAGGGAAAAACTAACTCTTTTAGTCCTGTAATAGGGCCTGTTATAATGATGATTTAGTATTTTTCTTGTCTAACATTGCTGTATTTATTTAAGATTTTTCTTGTTTACATACATTTAAAGGATACGTGGCCTCGAAATCCTAATTTCATCTAAAAGAATCACATATTAACAATGCAATTTTATTCTGTGTTTAAGTATTTATGTCAGGACAACTTCATTTTCAGTCAAGTGGAGATGTAAAAATGGAATCATTTGGATCATGCTATAAGGTTTATAAACCTCGTTATGGGTAATTATAGACTAAAACATAGTGTGCACATAACAGATTGCTCAAATTATCCTCCCATCCAACATATTCTGAAAAGCACCCTATTCTTTAGTAGGCTTTCAGGAATGGAATAATTGGAATAATTGTAGTAATGGGTCTTTACACCGTTTTCCCAAAGTGACGGGTGGAAATACATCTAAAAGAATAGAAGTTTTATTCGGTTTTTATTTTTAAGAGTACTTTTTTTTTTCATGTGAACCTCTTTCTACATATAACTTTCTGTTGTCTCATTTCCATAAACTTGAGGGAAAAAAAAGGAATAACCTAACATTTGCTCTCACCTTAAAGAAATTGCCCTTGGATATTTGTTAAATCAATTCTTTGCTTTATAGTTCAGAGATCTATGGGAGAGTGACGATCCTTATAAAATGTTTTAAAAAATGGATTAATTCCAATTATTCTTTGTCATTTGTTGACTTTTTGAAGTATTGCCGATGAAATTTTCAGTTACTTTATGTCGAGAGCAACTGCTGTGGAATGGATCGAATCACAGATATGTAACAAACGAGTCTAGGAAAAGTCCTTGGGGGTATTGGCATTATTTCTAACTACAATTTTCTTCTTCTGTACCACTATATTTATTACTTATTCCACTTTAGTAAATGCCTATAGTGTTTGAAAACTTAAGGATAGACACTTAATAAACCACCACCATAATAAAACAATTAGGAAAATGTCTGAATTAAAGACGCATCATTTTCTCAGACCAGTCTTTGATAATTTAATAAAAGCTCTGAAATCAAGAGCTTCTCCCATAACACTTAGTCTGAGTGTTCATTTATTCGTCGAGCATAAAGAGGATAGGCATTAGGTCAAGACAAATTGTTTTTCTGTGCACCAGAGTGCATAAGGGAAATTTCCTTAAAAAGACAGGGAGAGAGGGTGTGAGAGTTGATTGAGATTTGTAGTGAAAGAGTAGATGAGAGAAAGGCTGGATATGAGAATGCAACATTCTTGTATATGGCCTGTGGTCGGCACTCATTGCCATATGTCTGAATGAATTTCTTAATGATGTTTCTTAAGGGAGAGAGATGCACACACGTCCGAAAGTACAGAAGTATTTGAGAACAGGAAGAGACAGCTTCTGCAGAGGATAGGATATTTTAGAGAGAACATTTCTAGAAAGAAGTCCTGCAGAAATACCATCGATGCAACGAAAGTAGGAATTGAGAAAAACAATTTATTTTACAATTGTAAAATCCCTGGTAACCTATGAGTACAGCTTCATCGGTAATAGTGCAGAGCCAGATGGCAGTGATTTTATAAATGAGTTGGTGTGGAGGAAGTCAGGTCAGCTGACATAGACAACCTATTTGTTGTAGGATTTTGTTACCGTCATGAAATGTAAAGCAATGATTGCGTAAAGTTACATTGATTAGTTCCTGTCATTTCTACACAACCATTAATGCGACAAAATGACCCTCATAGTACAAAATTAAAGCATAAATGAGACAAAGAATTAAGTTTCCATGTAATTACATTTAACCCACTGCAAAATACATTACATGGAGCAAGACTGAGGAAAAGCAAACAAAAAATGATATAAACTAGTTCAATTGAGGCTGCTTGACATGCAGAACTCTGGAATAAGCCTCCAGAGATTCTAGCAATGATAGCACTAAAAATTGATTCATGTCTCTGAATTCAAGCTAAATATTTACTGTCAGAACATACATTATATATACACACACATATATATGCTTACATAACTAGACATGTTAAATAAATGGTGGTTTGGAATTGGTTGAGTACTTGGTATGAACAGTCTTCTTTCTAAACTATTAAGTTTAGGCACAAAACTTTTGGATGTCACAGTGAAAATTTCTTTCAGGTAAATTCATTTCAGAGAAAAATCTACTTTTGATAGACTATTTTCTGTTTATTTTTCAGGTTTTTTCATCTGGTCCTGATATTCACTATGACCCACATCGCTGGTTAGCAGAAAGCAAGGTAATTAATCTTTGAATCCTAAAGTTATCATGATATTTATGAGCTCCAAGGTGTTCCATTCTGGCTAGCCATATATTTTTGTCACACAGCTGAGCATAGGAAGCCGTAGTACTTTATTGCTGGGAAAGATATCATTGTAATGCATGTAAGAAACCTGCGTGATCCTTTAGCTTAACATTTAAAAATTAGCTGAAATGAATAGGGATGGGATGGGAGAATAAAGAAAGGTAATACTTTTGAAATATTAAAACTAGATTGTCAGAGGGATAAATTCTTGTGTCTTTTCTTTGGGTTAGGCAACGTCTCTGAAGTGTACAAAGGTCAGGGTAGCTGTAACCAACCTTCCTTATATATATATACTTATTATATTTTGGTTTCTGAGGGTGAGCTCAAAGCCTGCCAAGTGTCTGTGTGGCTTAAGCAAATTCCTTCACTTTCCTGGGTGTCTCGTTTCCTCATTTACAAAATTGGAGGGATTGACTTTTAAGTCCTGAAGATAACTTCCCTGTTTCATAGTTCTTTGGGATCATGATTCAAATTTAATGGAAGGTAAGCAAATATAAGTAAAATTGAACAATTTGCTAATCTTAGCAAAAAGATTTTTCTACTTGTAGGGTAGTTATCAGCTATCTTCATAAATCAACTTGTAAATTCAAATGTATGAAAATTAAAATATACGGGAAATTATGACCACATAAGATGTAGACACCTGTTTATCTTAGCATCAATACTTGAACACTCACATTCATTTTTAGACTAGTTTTTTTCAGCTTTAACATACTAAAGTGCAGAATCTTCCATCCCATTTAAATTCTGTAAGAAAATCACCAGCACTGTAAGCCTGTGCAATTGTGGTCCAATTTAGGATTTTATTGCAAGAAAGAACCTTTAAGTTTGTACAGTGTCCTTATTTAAAAATATGAGAAAAGTGAGGTTTCAGAGAAGGTATATGACTTTTCCAGTGCCATATAAAGAATGGGAAAATAGATTACATGCCATGTTCACTCAGAGTGAATGTTCTTTCCACTGTGTGTATTGCCATCCAGAGTCTTCTTTCAGCCAAGATTTATTGATTGTGTACTTTTTGATGTATAGACATTGGGGATATGTGTTAGCAAGCCATGGAAGTTAATAAAGTTAATAGGGGGAATGACGATGTTAACAAATTTTAAATCTCCTTAAGGTATGTTATATTGTTACAGAACTATGTAAACATTGACAAAGGAGCACAGGAAGGAGGAACTATGATGTTTGTGCTGGGAGGATAGGGGGTTATTGTGCTGCCAGCATGTCATAGGACGCTTCTTTGAAAATGCAACATTTAAATTTGGTCATACAAAAAATATGTACAAGTTCTCCAGTTGGCTAATTATAGGTAAAACAGTGACAAGAAGATGAGAATATTTGAATAGACACAGATAACCAACCTGCGGTTGGTGGGTAAGGTACAGGTGGGAGGCGGTGGGAAGACAAGGTTCACCTTTGAAGGCCACATATGCATTCGAGAAGCCCCCCTCAAAAAGCTGCTAATAGGAAACTAGCAGTATTATGATTAAACATAGAAATTTACCCAACCTTGTAAAATTTGCTTTCCTACTTTAAGACAGCGATCCTGTGCATTCCTAACCATTTTTGAGAGAACTAAATGCAAATTAGCATTTATGCCACCTGCATAGGCAATTTATAATATACATGTTTTGCTGTCCCAGAATTTTTAGACTAGAAACTTCTGTTGTGCATTAATAAAGCATTTCTCCTGTTTCTTTTTCTCAACTCCACAGTTTTGACAAGAGCAATATACTTGGAATTTTCTTTCAAGTTACAATCTTTATCATTTCTGAACGGGAAGCTTTCACTGCTATTGTTCAGCTAAATTATGAGAGCCAGAGATGACTCTTAATCATAGCGCTTTAATTTGGGAGCTACTGAGCAGTTTTGCCTTATCATTTAATGGGATTGAACTTCTGATCAGATGGGTTTTGATACTGCCTGAGACACCTGTTCCTCGACAGCGTACAAGGGTCCTGATAAGCAATACCGCACTGACCAACTGACTCAGGAGGAATTGAATCTATTTACTGGAAAGACGGCTTAGGTTATTGATGGGCTACAATACTGTAGTTCCCATGAACTACGAGTGGACAGCTCTATAAGTATTGAAGATAAGATCTGAAATCAAAGGACAAAAACTATATGGAAAGTAGAATTGCTATTCAGCTAGTCCATGCTGACATCTTGTGGTATTAGATGGACCTCTGAGGGCCTTTGGTAATTGTTTTCGTAAATCTGCCCAATGAATTTCTCCCGTTAGTATTAATCCTAAAAGAACTAGAGGATTGAGCGGGGATTGCGTCACTATTGCTTTGTTGGCATAACATACGCGTGAACGCCAACTTAGAGCGGGGCCATGCTCCCAGATAAAGTAGCCGAGGAATGGGAAGAATGAGACATTCAGGGACGGGAGAGGGCTGAGGTGTTTGCTAAGGAATGCCAGGCAAGGGGTCCCCAGGGATTAGGGACTTGTTGTTGTCAAAAACCTTGACAGGGGATGTAGAGACCAAATTTAATTCACTTTAATAGAGACTTTACTGAGAAAGCACTGTGTCCTAACATGCTATGTTGTGTGCTCTGGACATAAAAGTGAATTAAGACGTGATGCTCCTCAGGAACATATTTTGTCTAGAAAAGCTGACACTTAAGCGATAATTTCAGCATTCTCGGTAAGAACTGTGATGGAGGAATACAGAGCTGGCAGGGATGCTGATGGCTCAGATGAATTTTGAAGTTAGCCAAGCATAATTATCGGTCCCAATATTGCTAACCTTATTAGCTGTAGTCTTTTCATTCAAATTTCCTGTTTTCGTTAGCTTTTAGCTTTGAGTGGTTCCTTTATGATTTCAGTGTATTATTACACTAACTCTCAGCAAGGATATTCTTATAGCATAAAAAGACCATTTTGGTTGTTTTACTAGATAATTGTTAAGTATTTCCACCTAATTGCAAGCTGTCAGCTATGAAGGTGAAAACTGCCTTATTTAGAAATTCTCTGTATTGGTTTATTTAACAATACTTGTTGATGTAGTTAAATAAATGAGCCTATTGTGTATTCCGTACAGTGCTCTTGTGAGTAGTTAATAGAATGGTGTCGGGACTGTGATTAATAGTCTTGTCAGCTAATTATTATTTGGAATTGTTAAAGTTATTCCTATTCTGTGTTTCAAGCTGTTTCTGCAAGATGCTTAATGAAGATGCTGAGTGTTTCTCTGACAGATTCTCATAATTGATTATTGTTTGATTAAATTCCCATAATTTGGTATACTGTTTTGTTATGTAGGATTAATAATATATTCTGCATACATAGTTCATAAAAAGCATCTAACTATAATCTACTTTTAAATTTTGTGTGGCAATGGAATAAAGGTTTCATTTGAATAAACTAAAACCATAGGTCGCATTGTACAATATCAGTTGGCTTAGGCCCCCATAATAACATGCCACAGACTGGGCAGTGGCTTAAACAACAGGCTTTTATTTTCTCACAGTTCTAGTGGTTAGGAGTCCAAGATCAAGGGGTCAAGGTTGGCTTCTGTTAAGTCCTCTTTCTGGCTTGTAGACGGCCACCTTTTGTGCATGGGTGCAGTGGGATGGGGTGGTTTGGCAAAGTTAGGGGATTGGAAATCAGAGAGAAAGGTGAAGAAGTGCAAGCTTTCTTATAAGCCCCTGTGTCCCACCTTTATGATCTTATTTAACCTTGATTACCTCACTAAGAGTCCTATATCTAAATACTGTCATATGGAGGTTTAAGGCTTCAGCATATGAATTTTGACGGGACACAATTCAGTTCATAACAACACATATCAAACCTGATTAGTGCTTTGTTTCAGAGGGGTTTTTTTTGGGGGGGGTGTTATTGTTTTTTTGTTTATTTTTGTTTTTCCACAACCAGTAGGATTATTGCTATGAAAACCAGATTTGCTGTTTCTCCATTATCACTTCCTAGCAATAGTAGCTAACAGGCCAAAGATCGGGATGGATCAAGTAGGAAAGCATTGAGAAAAGGGAAATGTGAAGTTATTTTGTAAATATGTAGTTTAGTCACTGGGCAAGAACAGATTAAATATTAAAGATGGTGAGGTTAAGAGTCTGTGAAAAAGACAGTTGCTTCAGTAAAGATTCCTCGTCTCTTCAAGGTAGGGAAAGGTTGACTTTGTTTCCTTAAAGTCTCTCTCTACCTCATTAGCTGGATCCTGGGGACGTGCATTTTTAGCCAGCAAAACTAGAAATTTTTCTTTTTTACTCTCTGCAATAAAAGCCCCTTTTATAAGAAATCTTTAGTCCTTTTCCAGGGTGGTTTTGATTTTTAAATGCTTTACTATGCTGCTTTATATACCAAAATAGGGGGCTAATTGTATTCTGATTAGAATTTTAGTTAGTAGGCCAAATTTTTCTGTAATACTGCCTTAACGAAGACGATAGATCATGCCAAATTTTATAAAAATCCAAGAAAATCATAGCTTGATTTACACCAACTTTGAACTGTTATGAACCATTGTGAATTTTTTATTTTGCTTAAATTTGTTAGTTATTATCTGTATTTGTTTATGTTATCATGATATTTTTCCTACTGTTTTGAAATGCTACTTTTTTTTTAGGTTTTTGTCTTTTTTTGTTTCTTAATTAGCTATAAATGTCATTTTTTAGACTAAACTTCAATGGCTCTGTGAGGAACTGAAAGAGAGAGAAAACCGAGAGAAAAGTCTGAGGCACGAGCTAATGCTGTGCAGACAGCAACTCAGGAACATGACTGAAAACAAGGAATCTGAGCTCCAGTGTCTCTTTGATCAGATAGAAAGGCAGGAGCAGCTTCTGGAAGAAATACATCGGGAGAAGAGAGGTGTGTTCGCTGCTTTTACTCTTATTTTTCTTTGTTTGCATCCCTGGAATATAGGATTGGAAAAGAACCTACTTCTCTTACCTACCGTTCAGATTATTTCAATATTCTTCTCCTTTCCTTTATCTCTCCTTTCTTCGTGTCCGAGTCCGAAACGGAAAACTTTCACCCTGAGAGTTTTTCTGTTGGCCGTCATCTCCCTCCTGTCTACATAGCTCTGTGTCTGCCGGCCATTTGAAAGTGTTAGTTTGCTAAGACATGTTTGCCCTCCCCTGATAAAATTTATATTTTAACTCAGTAAAATATCTGTTAATTCATTCAACAAATATTTGTTTTTTCCCTATTTTGTCTTAGACACTGTTACAGGTGCTGAGGATGCATTGGTGAATAAATCAGAAAAAACAGAAAAAAATCATACTCTTGTTTACCTACTATTGAGTGGGGTGACAGAAAAAAATGTAATAATTAGGTAGATTACATAATAGAGGGCTATAAGCACAATGGTGAACACAATAGAATAAGGGAAGGAGAGCTTGCGAGATTAGGGAACAGAGTTAAATATGTATAATATATAGGTAACACTTAACTTAAAAGTTAGACAAGAAACTTGGAAAACTACTTTCCTGTTCAATTATAGTAGAGATGCATCAAGAAAAGGAAGAAGAAAAACAGCAATTATGTATGGGGTTCCTAAATGTATCTTATGTTGTATTGGCCTGAGGTCTTTTCTTTTATTAGTGAACTTTATTATTTTAAGACCCAGAAAGAGACTTAATATAGTGTCCCACTACAAAAAACTAAGTATTAACATATGGTAATCCCTTCTTTTTTCATTTTAGTGATCAGTTATTTTTATGTGCCACCTAAAGTTGTTTATTACTGTATGGTAGTGATTCTCAATTTTTCCAGCATCAGTTCCACTTATATTCTTAAAAGCTCTTTATCAAAAATTTTATTGTGTGTTATGTGTATCAGTACTTATTATCAGTACCATTATTAAAAATTAAAACTAGGTATTAAAAATATTCCTTTAAGATAAGTTTAAATCCATTACATGTAATACAAAAATTAATAAAATGTAACTCTTTTCCAAGACAAAAATATTGAAAAGTGACAGTGTCGCACTTTTGTAAGTCTCTTTAATTACTGTCTCAGAAGACAACTGCATTTTCGTTTTTGCTTCTGCATTTAGTCTGTTGTTATATTACATGTCATGTAACCTCTGGGAAAACTGCACTTTACGCTTATGAGAAATTGAGTGTAAAAAAGGCAAATAATATCTTAGTGTGATTATTAAGGAATCTTGTGCAGTCCCCAAGCTACTCTTTGAGCATTGATGCTCCCATGTAATTGAAAGATATAAACTGTGCCAGTAGTAAAATACAGAGGATGTCCTTGTAATTTTTTTTAAGGACAGTACAATGATATCTAATTATGGAACTTAGAGATAACACATTACATAGTCTCTGTACATGTTAATGAGTATTCACTAATTAACACTAGATCACAACCCAGTTTTCCTTTTAGTAAGCATCATCAGTGTTATTACCCTGAAAATGATTACTTTCTTTGGATATGGATTAATGAGCAGTGTATGATAAATACATAGAACTGTCAGTGGGGTAGAAATCAGAAAGAAACAAATATTGGTGCATTCAGATAATTATATTCAATTGCCCAACTTGCTCATAAAAGCCCATCAAGTTTGTATTCTCTCAAGGAGATTGCTTTTATTTCTACTTTTTGAATTTAATGAAAATGTATTGCTTGCTTTGTATCTATAGAGCATTTGAATTTCTTTATGCATCTTACAATCAACTTGTCACATTATTAAAAACCATGTACTGATTTTTCAATAGGATTATGTTGAATGTTTAGGTTAATTTGAGGAGAATGGACATCTTAAAATTGAATCTTTCAATCCATGTTCAAACCATGAACATGGTTTATTGATCCATTTATTTAATAGGTTTCCTTTGACTTTTCTCATGGATGTTTTGTAGTTTTCAGAAAAATAGATCTTGCACATCTTTTGAAGATTTGTTTCTAATTGTTTCTGATTTTTAATGTTAAATGACATTGTGTAATTTGAATTTTCAACATAGTTTTTAAGAAACAGAAATAACAGTTGATTTTTTTTTCGTATATTAACCTTGTATTCTGCAACCTTATTAAGCTCCTTTATTACTTCTAGCTTGTTGGTATTTTGTAAAGTTTATATTATTTTTTTAAATGTATGATAGGATTTATCAATGAATCCTCTGAGCTGATAGTTTTCATTTTGGGAAGGTTTTTAATTTTGAACTCAAATTCTTCAATAGATGGCTATTCAGAATTTCTATTTCTTTTTGAGTCAGTTTTATTAATCTATGCCTTTCAAAATATTTCTCTATTTCATCTAAGTTGTCAAATTTTTTGGCATAATTTTTTATAATATCTTCCTTTTTACCTTTTCAAAAAAAAGATTCTGTAAGATCTATACTGATACCTCCTATTGTGTCCCTGATAATGGTAATTTGTTTTCTATCTTTTGTTCTTTATAAGTCTTGGTGAGCGCTTTATTAATATTTTTAAAGAAACAACTTTTTACTCTTTACTTTTTTGTTTTTTTATAGTTTATTGATTTCTACTCTTATTTTTAATTTCCTTCCTTCTACTTGCTTTGTGTACTATTTGCTCATTTTCAGTCTTGTTAAGTTGGAAGCTTTATTTTAATGCCTGCTTCCAAATATAAGCAATTAAAGTTATAAATTTTCATTTTAGCAATACTTTGTGCATTCCAAAAATTTTGCAAAGTTGTATTTTCATTATAATTTAGATTGAAGTGGAAAATATTTCTCTTATGATTTCTTTGACCTATGGTGTTCTTTCTTTCTTTTTTTTTCCTTTTAAGAAGTGTACTGCTTGCTTCATTTTGAATTATGTGGAAAGTTTTTTTTGGATATTTTACTATTGATTTCTAGCTTACTAAGCTTGTGGTCATAGAACATACTCTTTATGATTTTAATGCTTTGAAATTTATCAAGACTTGTTTTATGGCCCCAAATATGGTCTAGCTTGGTGAATTTTCCATGTGCACTATAAAATAAGTTATATTCTGCATTTATGGTGAAATGTTCTGTGTCAGTTATGCCAAATTATTTCACCATGTTCTGTGTCTCCAGTGATTTCTGTATCCTTACTGATTTTGTCTATGTCTCTCAATAACTAATAGAGGATTGCTAAAATATCCAGTTGTTACTGTCGGGTTTTGTACATGTCATTTATTTTGCTTCATATATTTTGAAGCTGTTATAATTAGAGCCTATCTTAATATTAATCATGGAAATCATCCTATTAGGAGCCTATTGTAATAGTCTCAATAAAAGAAAAAGAGGGACTGAAAAAGGACGTTTGTAGTGGCAACAAGTGCAAAGATACTGCAGAGGACATAGCGCAAGATTGGTTAGTGTAACTGAGAAAGACTCAAAGGCACTGTAAGGTCTCAGTGCTTTTGCCATTGGGAGAAATAAGAATGTAAGGAAATAAGGACTGACTTGGTGGGAGAGAAAGAAGGGTCCATTTTTTATCTGTTTTTTAAAATCATGAATGAATGATATAGTTGCATTCTTGCCATATAAAGTGCTAATGATTATGAACAAATAGAGCAGACAATTTTCTTAACTTATTTTGTCTTAAACTGAAACTATGAACTTTTATTTAAATGTGCTTCCAGTCAGTCTGTGGTTTTGACTGTGACTAATTTAGTGTACATTATTTTTCCTTCTGGAGGAATTAGAAATTTACCTGGGTCTCTGAAATTACTTTCCCTTAAAGATAAAATTAGATTTTCTTACCCAATTTTCAACTTAGAGTAAGGGCTACACTCATTTGGCTTTGTTGGATTAGGTGGAATCTTTGTTGAATTAGTGTCAGGGTAGCAGGGAACGATTACCCTGACCCTGTGACAGACACCATGCCTAGGAAGACAGTAGTTCTCAGCAGCGTGGATTGTGGATTCAGGCTTCCTGAATCTGTTCCTTCCTGTCATATAGAGTATCACATACTGGGAATGTATGTGTGAAGATGAAATAAGCCTTTGTCAAGGCCTCTTTGTATGGAGTTGCCTTTTTTGAATAAGAGGGAAAGGCTAATAGATGTGGAAGAAGGGAGACAGTCCTCCAGCCACTTCAGAACACACTGTTCTTGTTGCAGAGGACTAACTGCTCAGGTGGGTGGGTAGTTTGTTTTTGCTTGTCATCTGTGCCTTCGCCAGGAAGTAGGCGGTGGACAAAAGGTGCATCATAGCCCCATTTTGTTAACTTTCTTCCAGTTCAGCTGTTTGAAGTTTTATCGTAACAGTGACTGTGGGTACAGCAGCATTCAGAGGACTGTGCTAGCCCAGAAAGAGCTTATTTCTCACCTCAACCAGTTTCGAGTTGACGCAACTGAATAGTGTGTGAAGTTGAATGTATGAACTGGAATAGACGTCCTATGAAGTTAGTGATTTTTGTTTTGTTTTGTTCAACACTATATCCCTTGGTGCTTAGAAAAAACCTGGCACATAGTCGATATGTCAAATATTTGTTGAGTAAGTGAGTGAATGAATGACAGCTGCACAGTTAATGGGGGAGCCATAGTATTAACATTTAGTGAAAAAAATCACAATGAATTCTGCAGAATCAAAACGAACTCTGTATAACCGAAAGACAAATCGGCAAATATTTGGCAGAAATTAAGTAATTAATTGGAGTGATTTACATTTTGCTTATGATTCTCTGGGAATACGTCATATTTGTCTTTTCTAATATTTTAGTTATGCATTACATTTTACAGTAGAAGTATCTAAACCATTCATGTTTTTATTCACTTCACAGTGATATTCTCTAAGAGCTTCCCAGTTCACTTAGGACCACCATAACATTGCTAGCAGTGGCTCTAGCTCCATTTCGTACTATGATTTGAGTTAGTTTTCTAGTATAACATGTAGGAAGCAGTTTTAGAATACCTGAATATCAGAAAGTAAGTAAAGAATGTGAAAAATATATGCCTGTCTAAAATTGTTTTAGTTTTGAATAGTAGAATGAATATAACTTTTAGAGCAGTCCTTTCTGGTTGCTTCAGATTGTAGGTGAGCTTAAGCATGACTGTAAATGTTGAGTAGAAAGATCCAGGAATGAGAGAGGTTGAGCAGGTGAAAGAAAGGTTAATTGGCACAGCAGTGTCCCAGAAGGTATGACAGTGGATGAACTCAAAAATAAAGGTGGAGAAGTGAATTTTGGAAAGAACAAGAGCAAGAGTTAGGCATTTTGTCTCCCATTACCTTTTTAGCATTTTGAATACGCTACTGTTTCTGGTAGTTTCACATCATAATATTTTGTATAGTGTTTTTTTTCTTTTTTTTTAATTTTGAGTATTAGCTCCTTAACACCTGTGATTGGGTTTAATTGACCTTTGCCTTGTATATGCTTAATACCTATTTGGAGAAAAGGATGGAGTGGGTGGCAGCTACTGGATTTGCTGTATTAAGACTGAGAGATCTGTTTTGGCAGAAACCTTTTGAGTTTTAATTCACATTTCAGAACATTTCTCACTGTTATATATTTTGCAGGCCACTTCCAAGGGAGAATACGTGTCATGCGTGTATATCCAAGGCATAGAGCCAGCTTATTGATGAATCTGATATACCATACGCCATTATTTTGGCCTTCCAGAGGTGTCTGAGGATGAGCACTTTACTAATAACAGAGATAGGATCAAGTCTTTTTTTTCAGTGCTCTAAAATTGCCATGCTGTTCAAGGCATTGACTCTCAAAGAACACTGCATTCCAAAAGGTTCTTATGTACCTGATTTGTCTCTATCAATGGTGATCTCAACTTTTTAAGGGTGTTTCCTTTGGTTTCACTGTTCCCTAGGGTTGTGAGAAACTCCTTTCAGCTGATTTTTCTTGCTCTTTCTTTGAATCTCTGCACCCTAACACAGTTGGTGGGTGGCTGGACAGAGGATACTTTCTTAGAGTTTATTTGTAGGACAGAAGCCAAGAAGGGAGTTTGAACTGGAGGCATTTTTCCTAACATGCAGGCTGGACATGGGTTGCATTGTTTATGTTTTGTGTGTACATTATTTATTGAATGATTTAGGTTTCCTGCCACTCACTCATTTATCCCTAACATGAGAGCACTTAAAACCTATCCTTACACTTGTAATTTGAAGGAAAGTTTACATTCTTCCACTTCTTCGTCCCCTGCTGCTGGTGACTTCACAGTTCTCACTGTTGCTTCTCGCATCCCTACTCCTCCCTCTCCAGTTAGACTACCTTTGTCGTATTTAGCCCTTTATTACTTCTCTTAAGGGATTGCAGAAGCTTCGTATTTGAAGATATTCTTGACCTCTAGTCTCTACCTTCCACTTCACTGGTCCTTACCGATGAGCTGCCAGAGGCCCCAAGATAGGTGACTTTCCCGCGCAGGCCCACTTCAGTTGGTGTGCCCAAGTTCGCGCCATTCCCCACGCCCCGGCTGCCCTCTGTCCATTCCTCTGCTATTCGATAAAGCATTTGGTAAGAGTTACGTCTTTAGAAATGACCTTGAATATGCTGAAATTAATACAAGAAACTAACTCATTCTCAAACTTTGGTTTTGTGTTTTTTCTAATGAGTGACTTGCAGCACACACTGCAGCTGACCTTCATCCGACAGCATATCCTTAGAGAAAGCGCACACACGCGCTGCGCTTCTAATCGGCCCTGCCAGGCGGGTCTCTGTCAGATACAGCTTTGAGCCCATGACTCAGCTCAGAAACTTCAGCTGCTTCCTCGCTGCTGAGCAAATAAAGTTCAGGTTCTTACAGGAGCCCCACCGTTTCCCACCCACTCCTGCTATGAAAACTCTACCCGTATCACCCTCGCTAGGCACTATTGCTCCTTTTACCACCCCATTACTACTAAAACCTTAGGATGTTATTTGCCATTTACTGCCTTTTCGTCTGGGTATCTGCATATACATCTTTTTATATTAAGTTTTAATCTCTGGTTTTATAGGTCATTATTTTTCCATGGCATCTGGCCTCAGATTTCTTGCTAAACAAGAAATAAACGTACTTATTGGATGTTTAGGTAGATGGACAGGTGGGTGGATGGATGGATAGATAGATACATGGATAGCACAGATTAGCCTCCTGTCCCTTTAATCCCGTTTATTTTGGTGTCTTTATTATAAACCATATCCCCTTCCCATATCTACATTAGACATTTAGGCCTTTTCTAGCAATCAAAAAGAAGACAAACATCAATATTGATTTATTAATTTTTTTCTGCCTCTTCAAGAAACAGGAACCAATATGAAGTATTAGACAACTCAGAATTACCTCACCAAACTATTCTGAGGATGTCTTGTTCACTAAGCTGTTTTCGCTGTTTGTTTTGAAACTAGGATACTTGGCAATAAGAGAATCCTTCCCCAATTTATCTTTCCAGAGGAAAGCCCTTCAAGTTCTTCCTAATAGTATTTGGAAAGACATTAGTAAATATGTTCTCCTTTCTAGGTTAGATGAATCATTTGATCATTCGCCATAGTTGATTAGTACATCAACCATAAAAGATTACTGATTGGCTTTGTTTCCTATCGAGACTACTGACCTTGTATTCTAGTATTTAAAATTCATTTCTTAATCATGTCACACTTTGAAAAGATTCCTTACCACAGTCCTCTACAGGTTATGTTAGACTCCTATGTTCATTGTCATTGAGGGGGCCTTAGCAGCTAACATTTCTTTAGAGCTTGCTAATTTGCTTTTTATGTGTAGTATTTCACTTAATTCTTAACACAACCACAATCTTAAAATTATCAAGATTAATAATCTTCATTAGATTATTAATCCCACTTTACAATCAGGCAGCTGAGTCGGAGTGGCAAGTGGAGATAGATTGTTTCTTATAAGTTTAAAATGCGAATTGCAGATGGGATGGGACTTCCTACTACCATATCGCATATCAGAATGAATCAGTACCACTCAGTCAACTTTAATAGGCTTTACAAAGTAGAAACAACCTGTCTTTCCTCATTTTGTTAGGACCTGTTTCCTGAAGTTATAAAATGATCAAGTTTTTGTTAAAAATGTTAGGAAGAAAATTGCTCTGTCAAAATCTTGGTCTTTTTGGCTAATAATAATAACAACCACTAGAAATGCTGTCCAGAAAAAAAATGATCAGCTTAACTATTTAATTATAAACTCTTTACTTGTGATAACTGTAATATTTCCAAGATTTTCTTTCACATTATTTTAGCATATGATAGCCTATAATTTCATGAGTAGCTAACAGAAATGTCAAGCCTCAGGTTCCAATTAATTAAGCTAATTTTAATATTATATACAGACTCTCCCATAATCCGGAAACTAAGATCAAACTTTTTCTTACGTGGGCCTCCACCATGAAAGTGCTATCCACCTCCTAATCAGGCAACCAAGACCACACCGTTTTGTTGTGTTTTTAAAACTGAGAGTGGATACTATGGTTTTCAGGAGAATCAATTCGTTTTCATATCCATCTACATACATCCCATGGAACAACTGTTTCCGAGAAGTATTCTCTCTGACTTTTGCAGTCATGAGAAATTTGGCTCTTACAAAGCTGTCAAAGTTCACTGAGGTCAGGACAAGTGAATATCCAATTTATGATCCACAGTTTCTTCCTTCTTTTCCCTCTTAACACCATCATATCTCCCACTAAAACCACAGCTGAGTCTGGCAATCTTATAGGCGTTACCCTCAGGTTAACATCTCTCTCTCCCTTCTGTTTTGACTATAGAAGGATGCAGTATACCTTAACAGAAAAGCACGTTCATCTTGAGAAAAGAGATGTAAGATTTAGCTAAGATGTAAGACTATTTTGAAGCTATGAGGTTATTATAAACTGAAATGTCTGTGGTAGTTGGAAGGAGTCCTTTATTCCAAGATCTTCCGAAGGGGAGACATCTTTGTAGTCAGATTCAGTTGCAGTGGCAGGCTAATGATTACGAACAAATAAAGAAGTTAATTTCTGCAGCCGACATTGTGAGCTCACTTGAGTAAGGGACCAGTCTTGCTTCCCAGGCACTTTGTGGCTATGGCTTTTTAATGTGAACACTCCACAGAGGTATGTATCTAAGTCACACAATCTCCTTCCTCCGTATCAGTGAGGCCTCTTTGATGGGCCCTCTTTGATGTTTGTATCTTTGTTGTGGTGTGGATAAAATGTTATCTAGGACATTACAGGGAAGAGAAAATGGCTGTTGTGTATATAATACACCTTTAGAGATCCTCTCTAAACACACTGATATTCACAATATTTCTCTAAATATATTTTATCATAATGCTGTTCATTAAGGGAGGAGAAGAGAGGCAAATGCAATTTCATTGAAATACCTCATTTCCAAGCAAACATTCTTCATGCAGAAGTCATTCTGAAAACATAAACTGTTAAAGGAGGAAAAAATATAACTAGTTAATATGTGGTTATATTCCAGTTGGAAATAAAAGTAAATGCAAACCTGGCTCAGTACATTTATACCGTTCTACAGTATTGATATCTGCAGATATGTTTATACTAATTTTCTACTTAAATCTAAAAATTATCACCTTTTTGGTCCTCTTTATCCAGGCAGAAAAATAGTTTAATTAAGTATTAAGAGTGAATAAAGACGCTTTGATTTAAATACATTAAAATAAGAGTTAATAAGAATTTGGAATATCTTCCTGCTCTTTGGGTTTGAATTCAGTACTAATGCTTTTTATACAGTTCCCATAGAAATGTACCCTTTTCCCCTTTCCTTTTGGAATCTGTAGAGCAAACTCTCAAAGTGTACTTTCTGGCAGAGAGGCACTTTAAGATCTGCGCTCTCTGATTTTGTGTGGCTAGCTGCCTCCGACGTGGGAAATGAGCTTGGATGGATATCTGTACCTCCTCCTGAGGCGTCTGCATCAAAAGCTTTTTTATTAGTAGATTTTAAAAACTTTACTGTAAATTGACCTCTGTTTCATCTTAAACTAGTGTACCTTAGGCCTTGCCATAAGGTTATGTTAGACAAGACATAAGTGTTTGGCCTTCGACCAACCTGAACTCATCACAGTGGTATCATACTGGTCTTTCAGTCTCCACACCTCCATAACTGTGTTCAGGTGACTAGGCATCCTATGACTTTTCCCCAGCTCTATTTTATTTTCCATTTGCAGGTTTTTTGTTGGAGTCTTTCTTCAGTTCATTTTCCCTCCATGAGTACCTTGACATGTGTCACTCTTGAAATTTCTAGTTCTCAAGTATGTCATTCATGTTCCAACATCTCAAACCCAAAGTTCAATTTGTAAGAAATTGGAAAGTAGACGTTAACTATGCTCACTTTTTTTAAACCCATTCTCTTTGAAATATCCATTTATTCTTATTATTACCTGGATAGAAATATCAAATGAGATCCACAACTGGATAATGCACATTTGGCTGTGTGGCCTACTTTTTCTCTCCTTCAGCTCAGTTTGTGCTAATGAAAGCACTGGTCTTGCTCAGGCAAGCCATAAGAAAGCTAACATTGACTTGCTTTTAGTGACTGCCTATTAATTTCTTTGGAGTATGTGTTGTTCCAGTGGATTCCATATGTGAAAGAGATGTACTTCTAGTAAAAAAATTAGTAAATCTAATTCAGGTCAGGATTTATAGAAAAGTTTACATATATAGAAAAGGACTAAACAGTTGTGGGTGTATATTTTACAAAAGGGGAATGTCGATGGAGCGGCACTGGTTGGTTCTAGAGTTCTTTGTTTCATGTAGGATTGAGGCTCTCAAAGAAACAGCCACTGAAAGGAACTTTTTTTCTTTGTTTTCTATGACTATCAAATGCTATAAATGTCCTGAGGGAATATAAGTGGTGGATTATGTTAGCACTCATAAAGAGACATTTTCTTTGTGATTTTTGTCACTAGGAAGTTTCCCCAAAGGTCAGTGTTATTAGCACCTGTTACCTTGGCTAAATCAGAAACATCATAGCTATCATGGTAACAGGAGGGAGGAGATGTCTGTGGGTTTTTAAGCTATACGGAACGAAGGAAGCATCTTGAGGGGATTTAGAGACTGGGAAGGGAAAGGGGAGATGTGCTGATTGCCTACCGAAAGGTTCTTACAGGGTTCTTATTTATTTTTATGTATGATTTTTTATACTACATCTTTCCTTTTCTTATTTCGGGTGAAGGAACAGAGTAAGTGAATGGTTAGAACCTTTATTAGTAAAGATTTATTTGGGGGAGGGCAGTAGTTTTTTTATTTATTTTTTTTCCAGATCATATTTGCCTCATTTGTAATTTCTAAAGATCTACAAATGTAGCCAAAAAATATCAGTGTCTGATTATTTCATAATCAGGTAATTAATAAGAATAATAAGTAAGTTAATTAATTAGAATAATACCACTTCATATTTTTATTTTTTAACGCTGTATATTTTGTCCAAATGGAGGTTTTTCTCTTAGGCTTTAATTTTGTTTGTGAATATAGTATCCTCCGATCAATGTGCATTTTCTCTTGTACCAAATTCTAGTATGCTATAATTCTTGAAATTATAGAACTTTTCTTGCTTATATATTTTTCATCAATTGTCGGTCATTCCTGCTAGAGATAATTTGAAAAAGAGGAAATGTGTGTTCTGCAATAGGTAATTGAAATAAAGGAAGAGTAAATATTCTGTAGTACATGGCTTTGGGAAAATAAGAATGAGATAGAGTTTACCTGAACATAAGAATAGAACTGCAGTGGTTGACAGAGTAAAAGCGGATAAATAAACAAAACTCCTTTAGTTTGTAATAAGGGAAGGTGGAGGTAGAACTTAATAATAACAGGCACCTTGGTTTTACTTGTTCCTTGCAGCAACATATAGAAGGTGCTCAATAAATAGTTGTTGAGTAAATTAATGAGTGAATGAACTAAGGAGCAAACAACTAGGGTAGGTAGTATAAACAGTAAGAAAGTATTAATTGTGTGGGGTACTATCCTAAAAAGATTAAACCTCTTGTTGTATTTTTTTTTGTAACAGTAAAGTAAAACAGATTTATAAACACCTTTATTGAAATTTCAGAAGAAGGAGTGTCTGATGGTTTATGGAAATCATTAGTATATCCTCAGTGTTATCAACCCCGAAAGTGTAAAATTTCATTTGATGTATTTATTTTTATTATGTGTCTTTATTGTTAATATGAACATAAAGTAATTTAAAAGTCCTTTTATAGATTAATTCTAAACCTGTAACTTTTCTTTTTCCATGTGGTCTTGCATTTCACAAGTAAAAATTGTTCTTTTCTGGTTTGATTTGTTTTGGGAACCTGTCGTCAGTGGTTAGAATTGTTGATAAAGGAGTAAATTTACTTAAATTATTCCAAATTGTATGTTTTTATAATGTATGTATACTGATGAATTAATTTTTATTAGTTAAATAATAATGAACTGCTTCAGGGCCAAGATAATTTAATGTCATAGGTGTCTTTTATTACATAACATATGACAAATGTTGGGTGGCCAAATGGGTAGATGGATGAATGACTCCTTCCTCTTTGCAAAGGTAAAAGTAGACAACAGGTCCAGTAGTACCAAAAGAACCAATGTGTTCGTAGGTAGTAACCCTCCTGAATGTGGACATATGGTTCCTGCGTCTTAGAGGTTGTGAGGAGGTGTAACAGTATATTTGATATCGGTGATATGCCACGGAGCCAGTCGCAGTACCCAATCTCCAGAAAGCTTGCCTGGTTAGTTATGATACTCAATTTTTAAGTGAAGATGACAGTTTGTGTCTTATTGTTCTGCTTATACAAGCTAACTTCAGCCTCCCTGGGTTCTGTGATATGATGGATGGTTGTGTTTCATTCTGTGTAAGTTACTATTTGGTAAAACTTCCCAGAACACTCTAAGATTTCAGCAATAGCTTCCAGTTAGCTCTTCATCTGTTCTTAAGTGACCTGGCAATCTTGCCCTTCTCTGTGAAGTGGGCTTTGTATGGTCTCCCATTGCCTCAGCCAATTAAGACCTTAAAATTAGGCTTTGAGGAACCCTGCTCATGCTTCCAGGAAACATAATAGCGCCACTTTTCATTGAAGGAGACGAGAAGTGTTTAAGTTTGGCCAGTGAACAAAGCAAGGATAAAAACAAGTGCTAAAATCACAATTAGGCCTGAATATTTTAATGCAAAAAGGGTATCAGTTTTTGGACACTATTCCACCATTATGCTAGATTTCCCTCCATAATTTATAGTTCAAAGTTTTTCACTTTTATAGAGATAATTAAGTTATGTAGTAAGGCATTTTGAAAGGGTACTACATCCTTATTTTTGAGGCAAATAACTTTGCTTCCCTAGATGTAAGCATGGATTAAAACATCCCTGTTGCCTCAAGCCTGAATAAGATTCTAGAATGTAAGTTCTTCAAAGGATCCTTCTTTGATTTGGGTGGGAGAGGTGAGGAGGTTTGACATTGAAATATGACTTTTTTATGGGTTTCATACATACTTAAAAGTTATCATTACCAAATAACAAACACCTTAATACCTATTTATTGTAGTTTGACTCATTAGCTCTTTAAAGAGTCTAACATTTTGTGTTGAGTAGTGAGTATCTTTTGCTCACCACACCATTCTAGATTGGTCATAACTTTTCTAATGGTCAAAAGGAATAAAGAGTGACCTCTCAATTAACAAACGACAGAAGGATTTTCCCCCCTCCCCTTCTCTGCTTGTTAATGAGGAAATCAGGTAAGAATACCAGGATTGGTATTCCTGAATGCTCAGTAACAAAAGTATTTGTAAATGGAAAAAAGTTTTTAAAGAAGTTATTTTGCTTATATATGGAAATTCTGTTTAAATGCTTCATCAAGTAACTTATTTTTCTCTTAGACTGAGAATGGTAAAATATGTTATTATCGACACATACGCCATATATATGTAACTATATGCGATATGTGTATGATATGTGTGTGTGTGGGTATATGTATTTACACAGCAAAGATCAGAAGTGGCTCTGGGTGTGAGCTGATGTTAATGGCACTCCTAGAATGGAGTCTCTGACACGGGGCTCTGGAATCCTCCCCCCGTGTTCAGGAGCGAGCATCGGAAAATAACTGCGGGGTCTGTGCTGTGCTCTGCAGTGGTTATCCCGCCACGGTGTGTGACGTGACACTGGATCTTTCTCGGTAGGGACCCTGAGTATTTTGAACTGGGCAGCCCTGTGTGGCTGGGGATGCTCCTGCACATTGAGACACTGAATACCAGGAGCACTGCCTATTATTCGAAACAAGAAAAACGCTCATTCATAGCTCTTTGAAAGAACCATCTGATGCCTTTCTCACAGCACCAAAAACGTATTGCACTCATTTGTTTTCTTAATTATATCATTCCATAAAACATGAGAGCATAGACTTTTTCTTTAATATATGTATTGGTGTTTTATGACCAATCACAGTGTGTGATCCATAAGCATTTAATACATGTTTATTTGTTAGATGAAATGTAATATAAACTTTAAATTTATATAATTATGAATTTATTTTATTGAATTCATAGGGTGACATTCGTTAATAAAATTGTGTAGGTTTCGGGTGTACAGTCCTATAATACATCATCTCTCTGTTGTATTGTGCATTCACCACCCCAAGTCAAGTCTCCTTCTATCACCATTTATCCTCCCTTTACCCTCCCCTACCTCCTCCCATTTACCTATTTATTTAAAGTTAACATTTTCCTCAATTATTAAACAATATTGTGAAATTATTTAAGCAGAGATGTATCATGAACTCTGTCTACTTACTTGTTTATTCTTTTATTCATTTATCTGTATCCTGATTTACATAACACATAGTTGATTGAATTAAATGTATGATATCATAGAGTAGTATTGTCCAAAAGAAATGAGACACAAACATGAGCTATGTGTAATTTAAAATTATCTTATAGCCACACTAAGAAAGGTAAACAAAAATGTGAAGTTAATTTTAATAATATATTTTATATAACCCAATATATTATAAATATGATTAATATAACATGTATTTAGTATGAAAAATTATAAGATGTTTTATATTCTTTTTTTACATCAAGCTTTTGAAATCTGGCATTTATTTCACCTATCCGGCATATCTCATTTCCAGCCAGCTACATTTCACATGCTTAGTAGCCACATGTGTGGCACAGCCATAGAAGACCTGTGTTGGCCATTGTTTTGCCTCATCAATCATGTTTAGTAGAATTATCAGGATTGTTGAGAACTCTTTAGGAGTTCCAAGATAATGAAAGTAAATGGAAGCTCATATACTATATTATTACTTCTATTTATAAAAAATTATTTACTTTATATTAAAAAAACAATTTAAGGCACCTTACAATAAAGACTATATCATCAATACCAAACTATAAGAAGGGAAATTAAAGATTTATAGGTTAGAGCCTTTGAATTTTCTAATTTTCTGCACATCTCTTTAAAGAAAGTGGTAGAGAATAACATTTATGTAGTTTGGTAGTAGATAAAGATAACTTTAGCAAATCAGAAGGAAGAATATTTCAAGGGAATTTACAGGCATTTGCCTTCTTTACTTAGATTTTTCTGTGTTATATAGATTGCTATAAAGAATCTGGATATTATTAATACAGAACTCATTCTAAGGAATACACAGGATATATTTTCTTTGGTTAAGTGCAGCAATTTTCAACTGATGTGCCATAAGAATTTTTAAAATGCAGTACCTAACTATTTAGTCAGGTGCACTGACCTCTTTCCCCTTATATTGTCAGATGGAAAAAAATGACAACAGCCAACACAACAGTAGCTGTCCAGTGTGAATGAATCAAAGTTATACCTATTTTTTTGTTATATCAGCAAAAAAAGTATTTTTTTGGTGTGCTGCAGAATTTTAATAATTAGTTTATGTGTGTTATGAGATGAAAAAGGCTGAACATTGCTGGTTTAGAGTATATTGCTTAGAAAATGTTTTGCTCAGGCCAAGGTTATTTTCCATTCCGACTGTGGAGTCTTAGGCACTGTTTTGACTGCACAGACAAAGATGTTTGGCTCCAGCTTTTAATTTTTTAAAATTTAGCATCTTTTGATGAGTTTAGAAGATGTTTTATTAACTAAACGGAAATAAATGAAAAGGGCCCTAACATTTTCGGAATACCTACCATGTGCCAAATTCTGTGTTAGCTGTGTTGTATAGTTTCTCAGATAAACTTTTGTCTGAGGTGGGTATTTTTAGTCCTGACTTATTAACAAGGATATTGAAACTTATGGAGGGCAAGTGACAAGCCTTTGGATCCATGGATAATGTAGAAAAGATTCCTTCGTAAAATGTGTCTTGATCTGGTTGCAAGAAATGACCGTCATCTTATTCACATTAAACTGTGGCCCATCGCTGTCATTTCCATTCAGCAGCCTACAGTAGTTATTTTATAACATAAATCACACCATCTTTTTACCCTCCCTCAACCCTTTAGGGTTCCTTAGGCCAAGGAGCAAAAATCCAGGTTCGGTACTGTGATTTGCGCCATCCCTCCAGTTGGGCTCCTGCCTCCTCTCCAGGGTTATCCATTTCCCCTCTCAGCTTGAGTATTATGTTCTAAACACATTTTATATTAGCCTTATTTTTTTATTTTTATTTTTATTTTTACATACGAAGCCCATTTCTGCCTCTGAGCTTTGATACCTGTTGGCCTGACTCCGCTTCGTGCCCCTGGCCGCTGCCTCCTCGACCCACATGGCTTAGCTTCTGCTTTAGGTCTCAGCTTAAACATCAGCTCCTCAGAAGGGCCCCTCCCTTGTTCTTATTATTGCAGCCTGTTAATTTACTTCAGAGCACATAAAGCTGTAATTTTATTTAGATATGTGATCATGTATTTATTTATATATTGTCTCTCCTTCCCACCAGACTCTAAACTCCATAAGGCCAGTGACTAGATCTGTTTACCTTGTTATTGTAGGTGCGTAGTTTTTTGGAAAGAAATATTTGTCTATTGGTATTTGGGCTTCCATAGTTGCATCCGGAACTGTTCTTCCTAACCTCACGTCCTCACTTCTCTGTTTCATTTATCGAATTACTAGCCCCATCTCTCACTCCCCTTGAACACAGCGATTGTTTTCAGAGACGTATACCAGTCTCAGCCATTCCGGGTCCTTCATCGATTGAAAATTTTCAACTCAGAATGGGAGAGAGAACCTCTTTGTATGCTTTGGACATGGTATTAAAAGGTTATAAACCTTCTCTGTCAGAGATAATATTACATGTCAGGAGGAGAAAACTGTGATAGCAGAGAAACGAGCCAACACGCAGGAAAAAAATAAACCTAAAGATGTGAGGCGTGGGATAGGGTTGTTGGTGTCAGTCCTACAGCCATGCACCCTCATTTATGCCTGTACCCTTTGTGATTAGATGCTGCATCTCATTTCTTCCTTTTGGACTTAAGCGAGTTAAACTTAGCTCCCCCTCCCTTACAGGCAGCGTCTTGACAGATTAACGTTCCCAGCCACATCCCTAACTACATGTAACAGGGACTCTCAGGATCCATTTTGTTTTCTTGGGTTAAATTGAAAAATACTTCTTGGCTTCACTACAAAATCATGTTATACTAATTTTATTTAGTTTGCAAATGGTGGGTCCACTTTTTTGGCTACTATGTATTTTTTTGTCTCAAATTTTTTACCAGTAGTTCTTTAATTTCTGAAAACCTAGATAGGTAAATGGTTACATGCTTGTAGACTATATCATGATAAAAGTATTGTCCTTTTATGCTATATAAATTTGAGGTCTATTGAAACTATAAATTTTTTTTGAAATTACTTTTTTACTGGGTTTTAAAAGCAAATAAATAAATAAATAAATAAATAAATAAATAAATAAAATGAAACTTTTTTGACAAGATGAAAGTAATATAAATATCTACTAATGCACAGTCATTCCTATACTAGAATTAATGAATTGGAATTGACAATTTGTACAGACTTTTATTTATACTAGTAAAAATCATTGTTACTGAATTGTGTAAAACTCATTGATATCATTCTAGCCTGATTCACATGTTCAGCTACATGGGAATATAGCAGACTCACCATTTGGGGTTCATTAAGTTACAGAAAAATGAGGATTAGGTGCTGGAGGGCTCTGAGAAGATACATATGAAATGTCACACTAAGTTACATCAGTGATCCATTTCGCTCAGTATTTTCATTCTGACAGTGTCACCAAGTGATATTTTGGTGGAATCTCAATCCTTACCTTTCATATGATCATTTTCAAATATTAAGAGTTTACTCTAAGTATCTCTCACTTCTTTTTTAAATTAACCTTTGGGTCTTAAATCTTGAAATGCTTTTATATTTTCAAGATATATAAACCTTCTTAGGGATGGTGTCATACCACACATGCCACAAATCTCATTTTCTTTTTAAAAAAAATTTAATCTTTATTGTATGTTTTTCCATTACCATTTAGTCCCCTTATATCCCCTTCCCCCAGCAATCACCACTCTGTTGTCCATGTCAATAAGTTCTTTTTCCTTTTTGCTCAGTCCCTCCACCCCCTAATCATCCCCTTCCCACAGCAGTCATCTTGTTCTCCATCTATGAGCGTGTCCCCATTTTCCTTGTTCATTCAGTTTGTTGGTTAGATTCCACATATGAGTGAAATCATATGGTATTTGTCTTTCTCCGACTGGCTTATTTCACTTAACATAATGTTCTCTAGGTCCATCCATACTGTCACAAAGGGTAAAATTTTCTTCTTTTTTATATCCAAGTAGTAATCAATTGAGCAAATGCCCCACTGTTGTTTTATCCATCCATCTAGTGATGGACACTGGGACTACTTCCATATCTTGGCAATTGTCAGTAACACTGCAATGAACATAGGGGTGCTTGTGTTCTTTCAAATTAGCGTTTTGGGTTCCTCCAGATATATTCCCAGAAGTGGGATCGCTTAGTCAAAAGGCAGATCCATTTTTAATTTTTTTAGGTATCTCCATACTACTTTCCACAGTGGTTGCATCAAACTGCATTTCCAGCAACAGCGCAGAAGGGTTACCCTTTCTCTGCATCCTTGACAGCATTTGTTTTTTGATTTATTGATGGATAGCCATTGTGACAGGTATGAGATAATATCTCTTTGTGGTTTTTAATTTGCATCTCTCTGATGATTAGTGAAGTTGAGCATCTTTTTCACATTTCTATTGGCCATGTGTATGTCTTCTTTGGCGAAATGTCTATTCAGGTCCTTTGCCCATTTTTTAATTGAATTGTTTGGTTTTTTGGTGTTGAGTTTTGTAAGTTCTTTATAAATTTTGGATATTAACCTCTTATCAGTTGTATAGGTGAATATGTTCTCCCATTCTGTGGGTTGTCTTTATTTTGTTGACAATTTTCTTTGCTGTGCAGAAACTTTTTAGTTTGATGTAGTCCCATTTGTTTATTTTTTCTTTTGTTTCCCTTGCCTGAGGAGATATATCTGATAAAAAATTAGCCTTGGTTGTGTTACGGAAAAATGAAACGACCAGACACCGAGGGGTTTAGGAGCACAATCTTTATTTACGTGCACGGGCCCAGAGGAGACAGACTTCAAATTCTGAGCCCAGAACAATAGCCCCGCACTCCTTTTATGTTGGGCCAAGTTGGGAGGGTCTCGGGAGGCGTGGTATAGATTTGGCGCTAAGGGGCTTACAGAGGTGGGAGAGAAGCATTTACAGCATTAGTCAGGGCAAATAGCATTTCATCTTTGGTATCAGCTTTGATTCCCTCTACAGTTGTACGTCCTTGCTTTTCATCATCATGAATATTTCATGCCACACCCTTCTGGCCTGAAATCTTTCTGTTGAGAAATCAGATGATAGTCTAAATGGTGCTCCCTTGTGTATAACTACCTGCTTTTCTCTTGTGGCTTTTAGGATTCTCTCTTTGCCTTTAAGCCTTGTCATTTTAATTATGATGTGTGTTGGTGTAGGCCTCTTTCACTCCAACTTATTTGGGACTCTCTGAGCTTCCTGGACTTGTGCATCTTTTTCCTTCTCCAGATTAGGGGAGTTTTTGGTCATTATTTCTTCAAGTAGGTTCCTGATCCCTTGCTCACTCTCTTCTTCTTTTGATATTCCCATTATGTGGATGTTGTTACACTTCATGTTATCCTAAATGTTTCTTAAGCTCTCTACATTTTTTTAAATCCTTTTTTCTTTTTGCTACTCTGTCTTAGTGTTTTTTTCTACCTTGTTTTCCAAATCACCGATTTGATTCTCTGCTTCATCTAATCTACTGCTTATTTCTTCCAGTGTACTATTTATTTCAGATATTGCATTCTTTATTTCTTGCTGGTCCATTTCTTATGGTTTCTGTGCCTTTTTTCATGCTGTTGAGTATCCTTATAATCATTACTCTAAATTCTTCATTTGATAAATTGCTTGCCTCCATTCCACCTAGCTCCTCTGGACAATTCTCTCATTCTTTCATCTGGGGTCTGTTTCTTTGTCTTCCTCTTTTGGCTGCTTCTTTGTATTTGGCTGCTTCTATGTATTAGGTAGGTCTGCACAGACTCTGGTGTAGGCATTTGACAGAAGCTGCTTTTGACCTGCCCTGGTCAACTTTTCTGGAGCCATCAGTGATTCACAGCAGGTGGCTCCCTTTGTTGGGCCTGTTTTTGTGTTGAAAGAAGCAGTCTACACACCAAGACTGCTTTTAGCAGCACGGGGCCCTGGGGAGGGTTAGCTGAAGTCTCAGAGCTCCCAGCGACCCACCTTAGTTGTTAAACAAATCAGTCATATAGCCTCAGGCTGTACTCAGCAGCGCAGCTTAAGCTCCCCAGGGTGGGGCTATTGCTTCCCCTCAGGCCGATGCTACTCACAGAGGAGGGCTCTGCCTGAGAAAGATGGCTTCTGCTGTACGGGGAATTGAATCTGCACAGGGATCTTGGTGCCTGTTCCTTCAGTTCTCTACCTAGAGCCACCAACCCCAGACTTTCCTGAAGTGTCTCTAGTCCACTCTGCCCTCCCTCTGCCAGAGCCCAGGGTAAGTGGCTGCAAACGAATTTTTGTGTGTTGACCCTTTAAGAGGCACGCTGAGCCTCCAGCCATCTCTCCCTGGCAGACAGAAACCCTGCTATCTGGATGTTATCTGGGTTCCTTTTTGGCTCTGGTACTGTAGGCTGGGGAGCGCAGCTTGGTGTTTAGACTCCACCCTTCTCAGGGGGAACCCCCACCCCAGCTGCTGAAATATCCCCCTGGAACTTCAGCTGCCCCCGTGGAAGCCCAACCAGCCCTCTTGCTCCTCCTCCACACTCCCTACCAGTCTTGCTGTGGTGAAGTGGTTTCTTCTCTTTGTCTGTGTTAATGAGGCTTCTCTCCAGCTAGTGTTCAGTTGGTTGTTCGGGATGCTTTCTCTATAATTCATTTGTAATTCCAGGTCGGTCCTGGGAGAAGCTGTGTAGCTACCATTTACTCCTCTGCCATCTTGTATCTCTTTTCCCAGTCTCATTTTCTGATTCTCAGGACAGACCTTACTGAATTTAGTTCCCTCGGAGTCTGCCACAACTTCAATATCCCTCCTATAGCAGGAGGTGCTCACTGCCAGGTGATTTGAATTGATCCATGAAGTGAAACTCAGTTGTTAGTATATGTAGAAAATGAGTTCTAAATGTTAGAGTCCTTTATCTTAACTGAACATCCTGGCACGTCCTTCTTGTTTCAAGGGTTCTATTACCAGTATTTTCATTTGTTCTTTAAAGTATTCTATTTCCGATTCTGCTAGTTTCTCTGCAAGGGACAAATATCCCTGAAAGTGGGTGATGGCAGAGTCCTTGCCCTTAAAACTTATGCATTTTGTGGACTACCGTGACATACTGGATTTGACCATTATTTCTTTCTCAATTAACTTTTGCTTCCCTTAAGGTATTTTGCTTTGCTCCTCTAACTCAATAATGAAATGACAAATAAGTCAATTAAAAAATGGACAAAGGTATGAATAAACTGTTTTCCAAAGAAGATATAAAATAGCTAGTGAGAATGTGAAAAGATACTCAACATCGTTAACCACCGGGAAATGCAAATCAAAACCACAGTGTGATACCATTTCATACCAACCAGGACAACTGCAATTTAAAACATGAATAATAACTGTTGGAGAGGATGTAGAGATATTGAAAACCTCATACATTGCTGGTAGGAATGTAAAATACTGCAGCCACTATGGAAAATAGACAGTTATTTGAAAATTAAACATAGCACTACCATAATACCTTCAGTTCTACTCCTCAGATATATACCTGAGAGCTATGTAAATATGTCCACATAAAAACTTGTAGACAAATACATAGTGGCCAAATGTTCAGAATAACCAAAATGTGAAACACTCCAAATGTTCATCAGCTGGTAAATGGATAAATAAAAATGTAATATAGTTATACAATGGAATATTATTTAGCAATAAGAAGAAATGCAGTACTGATAAATTTTACAACATGGAAGAACCTTGAAAAAATTATGATAAGTGAAAAAAATTAATTACAAGGGGCCACATATTATTTGATTTTAATTATACCTAATGTCCCCAAGAAGGAAAGTAGATTGGTGGTTATCTAGGGCTTGGCAGGATAGGTAGATTGGGAGGTGATAGCTACAGGGATTTTGTTGGGGTTAATGAAAATGATCTATAATTGATTGCTGGAATGGCTGTAGAACTCTGTGAATATACCTAAAGCCATTGAATGTACATTTTAATGGCTGAATTATGTGGTATATGAATTATATCTCAAGGGGTTAATTTGAGCCTTATTTAATTTCTATTATTTCCTTTATTCTGCATATTAAAGTCATGAAGCAGTCCTGTGACCTCTACTTTTAAATGATATTCTAGATTGTTCCCATTCTATAATGTTGATTCAGAATCAACTCTGCCTGGACATTATTGCAATGAGCTGCTAGCTGGTTTACCTCTCTCCACTTTTACACTCATGCAATTTTTTTTTTAATCTAGTTAGGCAGAGCGATCATTTTTAAGTTGATGATGATATAGGTGATATTAATGGTAATGAAACAGTGGTTAACACATTCCACAATTTACTGTGCCAAGCTTTGCTCTAAGTACTAATAAATGTTTGCTTATTTAATCCTTACCACAACTCTGTGTAGTAGGTTCTATTATTATCCCATTTTATAGACGGGGAGACTCAGGAATAGAGAGGTTAAGTAATTTGCCTGAGGTCATATGGCAAGTAAATGGCCATTATATAAAGGCACTCCTTGGCTTAACATTTTCTAACAATGTATTCTGACTTCTTTGTTCCTCTTTTTTTTTTTACTAATATCCAGTCTGCCAGACTCATTATTGCTTTATCCTTGTTTCTTCTTTTTAGAACACTCTTTCCCTAGGCTATTATTTCTTCCATCATTCTTGACTTGACGTCCACAAAGAATCCGTCTTCAGTAATTCCAACTTGGTCTCACGTTTTCATATATTTTCTTCATTGCTTTTATCAGTGTTTGAAATTCTTGTTTTTATTTGCATGTGCTTTCCCCCTGCCCAGTGGAACATTATCTGACAAATAGTAGGTGCTCAAAAAAATATTTGCCTACTGCTTTACTGATTTGTGGGAAAGTAGGATTTTATATATTTTTCAAATTAGGGCTGAGGCCAATTTTCAGAGAATAAAGTGCATGTGGGAAGACTTTTTAAAAAATAGGTGACATTTGTTTATTTATTTACTATTCCCAAGCACTTTCAAACTTACCTTTTTACATCTTTCCAAAGACCCCATTTGACAGCCGAAAAGGAGAAGCAAATTTACCAGAGCCACTTAGGAGATTTGAATCCAGGGCTCCTGAACTCCAAAGGCCACTCTCTTTACCACCATGTTTTAGTGCCTCTAAAATAGGCAACTGGCGAGGCCAGAGGAGGAAATGGAAAATCAACTGGTTCTATTTCATCAGCCAAGGATGAGGAGCATGAGCAGTAGCTACAGCGACAACTGAGACCAGAACTAGGGCGCAAGAGGGAAACACAGTTTCAACCTCTCTGTGTGAGCACAGCCATGGGAAGACTTTTTATGCCCTAATGACTCATTGTAAGAATATTTTCACATGTTTTTATAATTACTTTTTAAAGATAAAATAATCCTCTGTAATTGATAAGCCTTTTCATCTGTCATTGGCCTTAAATTGGTTTAAGTTGGAAACTGACTTTTGGTAAGTTGATATTTCAGTGCTTAGACAGTATTGTTCTTAAAATATTCCATTTTTAAAGGTGTTGATCTGCTGATATGATGTGGTTTTATTTTTCTCAAGTGTGGGGTGTGGGTGGAGTGTGCGAAGGGTGGGGAGAGCTTCTCTGGCCGTTGGTTCAGCATGGAGAAAACATGGGAAGTTTGCCCTGGCTGGGTGGCTCAGTTAGGTGGAGCATCATCCCTCACATCAAAAAGAGTTGTAGATTTGATCCCCAGTCAGGACACATGTGGAAAACAACCAATTGATGTTTCTCTTTCTCTCTTTCTCCCTCTCTCTCTCTCTCCCCTCCCCTCCTCCCCCCGACCCTGACCCTGTCTCTCTATCTAAAATCAACGAAAAAATATCCTTTGGTGAGGATTAAAATTTCAAAAAAAAGAGAAAATATTAGAGGTTTATGGTTTGCCTGTTAGAGAGTCTGGATAATTTTCTAGATCTGTTCTTGTCTGATATTAGTTGACCCTATGGCAGCACTGAGAAGCCTGCTCTATGAGTTATACCTTCTGTCCTTTGGACAAATACACATGTACGTGCTCATGTGTGCTTACACAGATGCACATGCACAGAGACATACCTTAATGTTCTATTTACATAATGACATTTCAGAAATAGTCCCTTCTGTTATTTTTTCTTGCCTTTCCTATCCCAGAATGGTGGTGCTTATATTCCTGATGAGAGAAATAGTCTTGAGTGTGTGTGTGTGTGTGTGTGTGTTACTCCTTGAATGGGTGATGCAACCCAAGCACATTCATGTGGAAGTTTTAAAATTCCAATTGTATATGCACATCCAAAATAAAACATGAGCTTGTTTAGAGAGAAATATATATTGTACAATTAGGTGTCAGAGATTTACATTTTGATATTTTGCACGCCTCTGCTACAATGGAAAAGAATACAATATTCAGTATATTCTTTTAAGTAGCTTTATTTTTTCAGGATATTAAAATTGGATCCCGTGTGTATGAATAATATTCATAGAATCGAATTCTCTAACTTTTTACTACTCAGCAGAGCGGGAAAGATAAACACTAGGTGCTGAAAAATAAATAGGAAACTGCAACATGGAATGCTGGGCTGCACTTGCTTTTACATAGTTTCTAATCACCAAGATTTTCCACGCAGCTGACTCTTGATTCTTTGTGCAAATAGGCTAGTTGTGGGATGATGAATACAATCTACATAAAATTAGAAAAAAAATCACTATATTTATTGTCAGTTTCTTTAATACTTGTAAGTAATGGTAAACAAGTTACTGTATTTAAAAACATTTTATGCTTTAAATACATATAAAAGTAAACCTACTATGTGCAAGACTGGGGAGATTTAAAGAATAGTAAGACCAAGTCCCCATAGAGGAGGTTATAGCTCAGAATCTAGATATTCATTTCAAAGCACCTTTCCATGTATTGTTATAGATATTAATAAAATGCTGTATACACACATATAATGAAGGTACCAGGTCTGCCTGGAGGGGCCCAAGAACTGTGAGATATTTCCGTTGGATTATAAAAGTCAATAGGAGTTTGACAGGTGAAGAATTATGCAAAAGAAATAACCTACCCAAAGTCATAGAATTCTGAGAAGGCCAAGATTATTCAGGAAATGCGAAGAAATTCAGCAAGGCAAGAATAGAAAATGTTTTCCTCAGATGAGAAGCAGGAGAGGAAGAATGAAACAAAATGAACCTGGAAATGAGGATTGATATCAGATTATGAAGAATGTTTTATATTAACTACCAGGTGTTTTCTAGTGAGTGAGTGCAATGGTTCATTTTACTTGGTTATAGGATAATGCTAACAGCAATGGGAAAACTGCTTTTTTACCTATAATGCTAAATACATGAAGTACTTTTCATGATAGCTATTTTATTAGTAGGAGTAACAAGGAACTACAGTATTGTTTAACTTGGTAATATACCTGGGTTTATTTTGATTGCCCTACAATATGATTAAATTTAACTTTTATATTTTTTTCAGACAGCTCAGGGCATTGCCTGGCAAAAGACAGAGTTAGTTCACCCTTGTATTTTATAGATCAGAGTTCATAGGTATATGGCATTTGGAAGTAGAATGTTGATCCAGTCTTAGCTAGATCTAATGGGGAATTCAGAGCTCCAAGAAAGTGCACCCTGGCTACTGACTTGGTTACTTCATTTCACAATATTAATGATGGGATTGCTAATGTGTGCCTGACTGAGACAGGTTGATGGGCAGAACTTTAAGAAAACTTGTTTGAACAAGTATGGAGTCCTGATAATTATTGTGATATTAAGCTACCCTTTGAAGGGAACATTTGTAGTGCCTGCCTTGGGCCTCACACTTCTGAACTCCCTTCCATTGGATGAGACGTGTGTGGTGCCCTGGATACATGGCTACCCACTCACAGCCACAGTATCTCTCTTTTCTAGACCATGTTCTGGGTACTCAGGACCCCAGAATTCTCTGAGCGAACTACCGGAGTCTGCTCAGAGGTCAGGTCCCTTCCCTAGATGATCGTTTTAAGAGACCTTTTCATGACACATGATTTGCATTCTTTTATATTCATTTGTACAGCACTTAATGAAAGCATATAAATAAAAACATCTATTCCTTTAGTATTTATAATATTCCAAAATAACTTGTGGAAAAGTCCAAGAAATTAGGGGACAGCTTAATTTCTTAATTAAGCTAACTGATAGCTTAATCCCTTCACCTTTTTTTCACCCAGCCTCCTAAGCCCCCTCCCCTCTGACAGCTACCAGCCTATTCTCTGTACCTATGAGTGTGTTTCTATTTTATGTGTTTATTTTGGTCATTAGATTCTACATATGAGTGAAATCATATGGTACTTGTGTTTCTCTGACTGGCTTATTTCACTTAGTGTAATGCCCTCCAGGCCCATCCATGCTGTTGCAAAGGGTAAGATTTCCTTCTTTTTTATGGCCAAATAATATTTCATTGTGTAAATGTACCACAGCATTTTTATTCACTTGCCTACTGATGGACACTTGGGCTGCTTCTAAATCTTGACTATTGAAAATAAGGCTGCACATTTTTATAACATTTTAAAATTTATTATTATTTTGGTAGGTGGTACAGAAATGTGTATGAATCTAGTCAATTCTGAAGTAGATGGGAATAGATATGTCATGTGTCTTTTCTGAATGTTTAATCAGATTTTATTAATTTTTCTAACCTACACTCAGTATTACATACTAACTTCATATAATTGTGAGATCTTCCATGAGAAAACAAGGTCAGTAAGACCTCTTGCCTAGCAACAAATTATCAAGTGAAGCAGCTGAGAGCACAAAAACTGGACTGTGTTTAAAACCCTATGGTAATGTAGGTTATGTTTGTACCAATTTATGACATGATTTCATCATTCCAGGATTGCCCATTCTGATCCTTAATAACTATCTTTTGCAAATATTTATAGCTGTAGGATATTTGCTTCTGCCCCCACAAAGGCCCATGGTCCAAAAATAATTATTAACCCAGAAGTAATTATTGTGCTGGCTATTCTTTTCCTTCCTTCCTTCCTTCCTTCCTTCCTTCCTTCCTTCCTTCCTTCCTTCCTTCCTTACAAGGGAATTCCTGTTTCATCCATTGTCTTGTTCTTACTCTCCTAGTTTTCAGATTTGCCATATTACTCTGTAATATGACACAGAAAGATACAGCCTACTAGTGATATTTGTGAATGGATTATACAGACAAATGTGAAATGAATATTGATTTCATCACAGGTTTCTTCCAGCTCCTGTTTCTTTCACTTCCTAATGTAACTATCTATAAAACATTAGCTAGAGGACCTTACATCGATCAGATACCACCTTTAGCCAAGGCACATGCCTCATTTGCCATTATATTTGCAAACTATGAAAATTATTGATAATAAGAAACTGAACCACTCAGCAAAAAATCCACTTGATAAAATTGAAGACCCCATTAATTTATTAAAAAGAAAATAAAATGCTTAGGTGTAAAGAAATTTCAAAACTCACATGAAGAAAACTGTTAAATACACCTGAAAGACATAGAAGTATACAAGAAGAAATGAAAAGCATACCATTTTCTTGGACAGAAGGCTCAAATATCATAAATATATCATTTATTCTGGAGTTAATTTATAAATTTAATGCAATTGTGTATGCATACAATCTAATTTCTTTTAAACTGAAACTTGGAAAGCTGATTATAAAACTTATTAGGAAGAACAAAGAAGCAAGAAGAAGTATAATGAGTTATTTCCAATCTTTTGCTATTAAAAATAGTGTACAATAAGTAGCCTTATGCATTGGGCTTGGTTTAAGAAAGAATGCGTCGTAATATGCAGCAATGAAGAGGATTGTCTTTTCAGTCTCTGGTCTCTGGGTTGGGATGATTCAAAGACCAGGATTGCCTACAAGACCATCTGCACATGGCTTCCTTCAAGGCTCCATTTTCTCACAGCACGGCAGCCTCGGGGCTCCAGGCACAAGTGTCCCAGGGAAGAGTGTAGAAGCTGCCTTGGTTTTTCTCACCTCGCCTTAGAGTCCCACAGCATCACTTCCTTATGTTCTGTTGTTGGGGACTTAACCCTCCCCCACCTCCCTCCTGCCCAGTTCCCATCTCTCAGCTGGGGAAAGTGGTGAAGATTTTCGGATGTTATTAAAACCATCATGCTTTTTATTCTTTTTAAAAACATATTTTATTGATTATGCTGTTACAGTTGTCCTAATTTTTCCCCCTTGCCCCCCTCTACTTAGTACCCTCCATTCCTTCCAGCAATCCCCTCCCTTAGTTCATTTCCATGGGTCATGCGCATATAAGTTCTTTGGCTACCCCATTGCCTATACTGTTCTTAATATTCCCCTGCCTATTCTGTACCTACCAAGTTTTACTTCTTAATCCCTGTACCTTATTCCCCATTCACCTCCTTCCCCCTCCCAACTGATAACCCTCCAAATGATCTGCATATCTATGATTCTGTTTCTGTTCTGCTTGTTTGCTTAGTTTGTTTTTTAGATTCAATTGTTGATAGTTGTGGATTTATTGCCATTTTAATGTGCATAGTTTTGATCTTCTTTTTCTTAAATAAGTCTCTTTAACATTTCATATAATAATGGTTTGGTGATGATGAATTCCTTTAGCTTTATCTTGCCTGGGAAGCACTTTATCTGCCCGTCCATTATAAATGATAGCTTTGCTGAATAGAGTAATCTAGGTTGTAGGTCCTTGCTTTTCATCACTTTGAATACTTCTTACCAGTTCCTCCTTGCCTGAAAAATTTCTTTTGAGAAATCAGCAGACAGTTATGGAAACTCCTTTGTAGGTAACTATCTCCTTTTCGTTTGCTGCTTTTAAGACCCTCTCTTTATCTTTAACCTTTGCAATTTAATTATGATGTGTCTTGGAGTGGACCTCTTTGCATCCATCTTGTTTGGGACTCTCTGTGCTTCCTGTATTTGTATGTCTATTTTCTTCACCAAATTAGGGAAGTTTTCTTTCATTATTTTTTCAAATAAGTTTTCAATTTCTTGCTTTTTCTCTTCTCTTTCCAGCACCCATATGATTTGAATATTGGTACATTTGAAGTTGTCCCAGAGGCTCCTTAGTGTATCTTTGGTTTTTGGGGGTTTTGGGGGATTCTTTTTTCTTCTTGCTATTCTGATTGAATGTATTTTTTCTTCCTTATGTTCCAAATCATTGATTTGATTCTCAGCTTCATCAGCTCCACTGTTGGTTCCCTGTAAATTTTTCTTTATTGCACTTAGTGTAACCTTCTTTTCTGCCCAGGTCTTTTTTTTTCCTATTGAAGTAGCCAATGAGTTCCTTGAACATCCTAATAACCAGTGGTTTGAACTTTGCATCTGATAGATTACTTATCTCCATTTTGTTTAGTTCTTTATCTGGAGTTTAGTTCTATTCTTTCCTTTGGGCCATAATTCTTCATCTCCTCATTTTGGCAGCCTCCCTGTGTTTGTTTCTATGTAGAGCTGCTTTGACTGCATGTCTTGGTAGCATGGCCTATTGTAGAAAAGCACACCAGTAAGTTGGATGGGGCAGAGCCTTAGGTAATTGCCAGGAGGGGCAACCTGTGTGAACCAAGTTGATGAAGTCTCCAATATGGTTTCGCTCTGTGGCTCTCTGTGGGGGCGGGCTCAGAAAAGGGACAGTGTTGTTGCTTGGCATCTGGAGTTTTGTCTGGGAGGAAACTGTCCCCTGGCACTTGCCCTGCTGCCAAACACATCAGTTTCTTCCCGTATGTCACTGTTTCCCTTCCAGCTGCTGTTCTGGTGCTGGAGCCCAGAGGGAGTGAGTCTATAAGTCCTAAGTCTCTTGTGGGCCCTCTAAGAGGAGATGCACTGAGAATCCTGCAGTTCCTTCAGCCACCCCAACCCCCACTGGATTTATAGCCAGAAGTTATGGGGACTTTTCTTCCTGGCACTGGAACCCTGAGCTGGGTGGGCTGGTATGGGGCTGGGATCCCTTGCTCCCAAGGTATTCCTCCCAATTTTTATCTATCACATGTGGATGTGGGATCACGCATTCTGCATCTCCACCCATCTCAATGAATGTGATGTCTTTAATTTTTTGGTTGTCGGACATCAATACAGCTCAATTTTTTTACTATTTGGGGTGATACTTGTTTTGTAGTTTAGTTGTAATTTTTGCTGTGGTTTTGCAAGGAGGTGAGACATGTTTGCCTATGCCTCCATCATGACCAGGAGTTTCTTTATTCTTTATGAAGTAGTCCCACTTACTTTCTCTCATACATATATACACAAAATTGAACCTGTATCTGATCAAGGCTCTAGATCTAATTACCAGTTTATAGCAAATACCTAGACATCACAATTCAGACTATGGGAAACTTCAAAGGACAAAAGCTCTGCTTTCTTCAACAAAAAATTGCAAGGAAAATTAAAACACTGGAGAGAGAATCTATGGATTAAAAGAAATTTAAGAGACCTGACAGTCAGTGCACTTCTGAAATTACATTGCATGATCCCAGTACCAACAAACACACACAAAAATGTCATGGAAATAAGAACTCTGACTGCACAATAGCATTCAATAGCAATAGCTATTGAAGAATTATTAATTTTTTAGGTGTGATAAAGGTATTGCAGTTATGTTTAAAATATAAGAATCTTTTTATTTTAGTCAAAACAGTGTTCTAGCTAAATATTTATATGTGACATGATATAGCCTGATACTTGCTTCAGAATAATTAGAGCGGGGTAATAAAAGTGGCTTTGTGTATATATGAAAAGGATTGGTTATATATTGATAAAAGTTGAAATTTGAAATGTATATATCTGCTTACTATAATGGTCTGTCCTGCTTTTGAGTAGGTTTGAAAAGTTACATAATTAAAATGTTTAAAAAGGAAGAAAAAATGAGGCAAGGAAAGGGAGGAAAATATTGAGAGAAGAAAAGACAGCTCAATGAAGGTGAAATTTTGGCATAATTTAATATTATTGCTGTCTTAATTTTTTGGGAAAATTATAGTCAACATACATTTCCATTTTTCAGGCACATAAATATAGGTTTTTAAAGTACTTCTGTAGTTTTTTAGCATGTGAGGAGTAGTCCTGAACATTTCCATAAGAATAAGTTCTTTGCATTTCTTGAAGTACAGATGTGATGGGAAAATATAAATACTTGCATTTGAGCCCCCAAATTCTAATGTGTGTGTAATCCTCACATACATAATGAATCTATATAAAAAAATTAAAACATACATATATCCACCTGTGACAGCTCATTTATTTTAAATCATAACCATTTAAATAACTAAATTCTGAATTTTATTCAGAATATGTTGCCTTTTTTTTTGTCTTAGAAAATTGTTGGAACTTTTATTTTCCCCCCAAAATTGTTAACTTTTTGCCTGGAATGTTTGCTTTCTGATTTTTTTTTCCATTCTCCAAATGAATACAGGCTGCCTAAATCCCAATTTAATCCTAGTAAAATCATTTAATGATCTAGGAGTACATATTGAGATTATTTCCCAGAGATACCAACTGCTGTTCTAAGTTTAACTGTGTGGCAAGGAACAAATAAAGGTATTGTTTTTAGTGTGTTTTCCCCATTACATGAGCATCTGTCTTGGTAATCTAAATAGTTTCTTATTCTAGTAGTTTAAAGTTTTATCAATGATCATTTTTGTGGGTTGAATCTAAATTAAGATACTAATGCCCAGACAGCTCCTCTGCTTTTCTTTTATCTTAAAAGAAAATAGGGAGGGGGGTGGTAGCTGTGTCTGTAGAGAGGGTAGGATGAGGATTCTCGTGGACTGTTTCCGGTTCACCTGGTGGTGGTGATGATGATGATGGTGCAGCACATGTGATGAATTGAGAAAATGGCATGGAACTAAACACACATGCATATAAAGTGCAGGTAAAAACTGGCGACATCTGGATGCAGTCTGTGGGTTGTACCTATATCAACTTTCTGGATGTGACGTGTTGAATGGTAGTTATGCAAAATGATCCCATCAGAGGAAAGTGGGTGAAGGGTATAAGCCATCTGTCTTTCTAACTTCTTACAACTGCATGTGAGCCTATAATTATCTCACACCAAAGAGCTGAAAAAAAGTAGATTACATTATTTTAATGTTTTTGAATTGGAAATTGCTAAAAATCAGATATCAAACCTAATTAAAATAGTAAATACATTTTTTTCTACTTTTCTATTTTTTAGCTTTGGAATTTTAAAAATTTAAATTAGAATAAGTTCTTAAAAACTGATACTGTTCAGCAAAAGAGTTTTTAAATGTATCATGACAAACACAAAAGCCTATTGCAAGTCTTCAGTGATTAAAGACATGTTAACGGGTTGGGATACTAAAGAGAATACAGTCTTATGGCAGGGACTTAGAGACAGTAATTGTTTTGAGAGCTGGGAGAGTCCCTTTATACCTTTTTTGTTTTATAACCATTTCTATTATAAATGAAGGAATGGATCCAAAAATGTTCATTTTCCAACGTCCTGTTTATTGTTTTAACACAGCAGTAATTGATTTTGCCTACCTTTATTTCTGGCCTTTTTTTCCTGCATCATCTGTCAGTCAATTCATTTTCATTGTGTACAGGGGTCCGGCAAAAATAACACCCCCTTTTTATTACAAAATCTTTTATTACAAAATCATAAACATGTAATTCTGTAAAATAACAATATCACACTCAAGCACACCATGTAACATTTTAGGTGAAATGTTCAAATTAAAACTATAAATTATTATACCCATATGATTATCCTACCAACCATACATAAGCAGGCCTTATTTCTACTGGATCCTGTATTTTAAGAACTTTTCCTTTAGTTCTCTCCAGTTACCATAAGAACACTAAACACAGACAAACAATCTTTTCAGAGCGTACACATTTAGGTGGTGGCATTTATATGATTAAAAAGCCCTGTTACATATGGGTATTTTGTTAGTGTTTTGTTTAATTTATTTGTGTTACTACACCTCTTTTAGAATTTTTTTGCTGATTTTAGAAAAGTAGCTCTTAACATAGTGTATCTCACAAAATTAAGTAGGCTGTTGTTGCAAGGCGTTCAAGCAGCCTATGGAATGCGTGAGCTGCAGGGTGAGGTTGCTAAGAGTGTGGGCTCTGAAGCCCCACTGCCTGGGTTGATCCTGCTTCTACCACATCCTGATCTTGGCAAGCTTTCTCAACCTCCTTTCCCCAGTTAAGTGCTGTTCATATATTGTTTACCTGGAACGGTAGTGGTATTAATGCACTGATACCATATGTGTGTATACACACACACACACAGTTTGTTTGCAGCGGTGGCCAGGAATTATTCAATAAATGTTAACGGCTGTTTTTAACACTACTCATAGTTGTGGTTTTAGTCTCATTAGACACTCTTATCCAGGGGCTGCACTAGGGAGTGGGCAAGGGTGAGAACATGAACATAGTCAGGAGAATACACAGACAGATTTAATAAATCAGCTTTGAACATCTGTAATGTCAAAGGCAATGGATGTACTATAGGGAAACGCACTTTTCTTATTTTGGTGTATAACTAATCTGATTTTACTCTTGAATCTTGAAACTTTGCTTAAATACCCATTCAACAAATATTTGTCGAGAGCCTCCTATAATGCTGGTTCGATCCTTGGAACTTAAATATACAGCAGTGAAGTAAACACATAAAATCCCCGCAGTTGTGTTGCTTACAGTTCTGTTGGCAAGAGACAGACAATAAAAACAAATGAGTAAATTACAGTGTATTTTAGAAGATAATAATTGCCATTGGGAGAAAGCAAAGAAGGAGGCTTAGAGAGTTGAGGAATGCCAGTAAAGGCAAAGTATAATTTTAAAAAAGATTATCAGAGTAGCTTTCATCCAAAGAAATAGTGCCACTGGTACAAGGGATGAAAGAGAACAATTTGGGTGCATGAATGGGAGAAGAGCATCCTAGGCAGAGGGAAGGAAGCACCAGTGCAAAGGCCCTGTGGCGGCACCGTGTCCAGCACATTTGAGGAACAACAAAGAAGCCAGGGTGCTTGGCACAAAGTGAGCAAAGGGGAGCATAGTTGTGGAGTTTAGAAAAGAGAGGAGTCAAAGATGAAGACGAAGTTTTTAGTCTGCATAGCCGAAACCACAGATTTTTTTTAATGTCTGAGGAAGGAAGACTGATGGTGGACCAGGAAAGAAAATTAGTGGGAAAGAGGGAACTAAATGTCAGATCTAGTTTAAAATTTAAAACACTCCCTTTCAGTCTGTCTTGGGCCAAGAAAGCTTAGTCTCTCAGAAAATTTCCTGGACACCTGGGTAGGCCAGGTTATGCATCCTCTGGACAGAAGACTCAGCCCCAGTGGCTCCTCTGTCACTGAGTGAATTCTCCATCCACTTGATTGGAGCTTCTCTGCTGCTGTTTATTTACTGGCCGGAGTCTCTGTCTGGGGTAACTCGTCATCTGCTACATTTCATCTTGACCAGAGTCCCCTGTAGCTCTGGCCAGCTTGATCTCACCTTCACTCCCGTTGCTGCCCTCGGTTCCTCGGAGACTGGTTTGATTCCACAGAACTGCCTGCTTTGCAGCCTCCCTACATTATGGCAGCTTCTCAGGTAGGTGCCCCAGCCAGGCTCTCGGCTGCTTCTGCTTCCCTTTTAGACTACACAGGCACCCAAGGTTAATCAGCACTTAAACTTTGTGTCGTCCTTTTACCTGACGGGACTCTCATCAGCCAAGGTGATGTGGCTTTGCCGTCTGGGGCAGTCTGAGAGGCAGTCGCTTCCCCGAGTCCTGAACAAGGACCAAGAAGCTAGAGCCCTGCCCTGCCCTCAGTTTTACCCTTGCTTATCTAATGAGCTTCTTCCTCTGTAGGCAGAGAAGGGAGGGAAAACCAATTCACATGTGAGGCTTCCTTTCTCTTCCCTGCCCTCCTTAGACACACCAAAGCGGCAGACTCTCTCGAGAATCCATCATACCCTGTTCCCGTTTGGATATCCTTTACATTAAGGCTATATAGTCAACTAGACAAGCATGCCTCTTAGTTTGTTAAAATGGAAGAAACAGTATTTTCTCTCAAGTTGGTGTTCTGGCTAACAAGCTTGTCTGGCTCCATAAATCCTCTTTTGCTTGAAAGGAACTAAATATTACATTGTTATTTCCCTTTGAATTCCTTATGTCACAAAATCCTAAGTTACTAACTCAAAACAAAATCTCCACTCAGTCCGCTGGATGCTTTGGAATGACTAGAACGAAGTCTACACACTGAGAAAGACAAAAAGGAAAAACAAATGATTTCAAAATCTGTAACTGTAATGTATACATACCGTCTCTGAAATACCATGATCTTTGTTTTGTTTTGGTAAATACAAGTACACAAGTCGTGTGAAATTGCTTTGGTCGTGTTTGATTCAATAATGTTATCTCCCAAAATATTGAAGCATGTTTGATTTTTAACTAATGCCTTAATAACCCTTTGTTCAGTGAATCTTCCTGTAATCTTCCCTAAACTCTTATTTAATAAAATAAAACAAAGCACACTCAAATTCTGATTTTACATATCTTCACATTTTGAGGTAAACAGACAGAACAGATGTTACAGTGTGACTCCCTCCATATTTCTATTTTAAAATGTTAGCCTATTTTCTCTTAAGCATTTTCCAAGTTAGTCCGAGTTATTAAAAACAAAATTCAAGAACAGACAAAAAAGAAAATGGCTGTGCCTTATTTTAAGAATAAAAAAAAAATAAGGTTTTTCAAATGTGATTTTACTAGTGTTAAGTATAGAGAGGAAACAAATAGACAATTTAGAAAGTATTTTATTAAAAATCCTTAATCTTAGATATTTTAAAAGATGTGTTTAAAGACATTCAATTGAATGACTATTAGGTACATTTTGGGAAATATAATTACCATGAAAATAGAAAATCCATTACCTACACCTTAGTACCTCTAAATTTTTTTTATTGTGTAAGGAAAATACCATTATACTTCTAGTTCATCGATAAGATATGTTCTATAGTAGAGCTAAAATAGAAGGAAACCTTGTATCTCTGAAAGGTCACATTGATTTATAGAGTTTCTTCCTTTCAAAGTTTAGAAAACTTTCTCCTTTCTCAAATTTTAGTTTCTGGCATTTGGTAATTTGATATGACCCAAATTCAGAGGAGCTGCTAATATCAAGGAGCCCTGTCAGATAATGTGCGCAGTCTGCTGACAGGTTACCCTTTGCCCTGAATCATCATCTCTCACTGCACCCCCCCTCCCCCGTCATTCACACTCATGTTCTGGGTGCTTCCCTGCCTTCACCATATGAATGTGCTCAGGTCTGTCCTGTACCAAAAAAACAACCACAACCCTCTCTGAATTTTATACCCTATCTGGGTACAACTTTATTTCATCCTTATTCAAAGGTCTTTGAAGAACCATCCTGTGCTGATCATTGTTTTTCAGCTCCACCGTTGTTTCTTCAACCTACTGAAATCTAATTTGTCATTGCACTGCTTGTGTGAAGCCACCATCACTATGATCAATGGAGACATTCTAATTGTGAATCCAAAGGCCACTTTCCAGTGGACTGATTTCATCTCCTTGTAGCACTTGACACTGATGGCTGCTCTCAAGTGAACTCTCTTGGCAACACTCATCTGTGCTCACTAAGTGTATTTCTAAACATTTTCCAAGTTTCTCTACCAGCTCCTTTTGCTCTATCCATTTCTTAAATTTTGGTGTTTCCTAGATATTGATTCTAGACCCTCTTATCTTTTCATACCTCATGCACTCCCTGGGAGATTTAACCCAGTCTCATGATTTAAATATCCAAATACCCATGACCTCTTGTCACAACCCTCTTTCTTAGGATTCAAATTTGGGTATCTTACTGTCTCTCAAATATGCTTGCTTGGATGTCCTACAAGTAGCTCAGATGCATTGTCTGAGTGTTAACCTGAATATTACCTGAGTATTAAAGAACTATGTGCTTTCACATACTACTTGTCTGTCTTTATTCCCTATTTATCCACTCAACCAATCTAGAAACTTCTAGGTCTTTAAAATCCAGATACTACTGAATAATGGTACAAAATTTTCATGTTCTATGCATGACACATTCCCTGTCCCTAAATCTTTTCACTATCCAATCTATTCTCTATAATACCAGAACACTTGATCCATAAAGAAATCTGAAGATATTTATACTTCCTTAAAACCTTTCTATAGTATTTTGTTGCATAAGGGGTATATTATATGGACGTTAAATTTTTTATGGATGCTTTCAATGTGTTTTTTAATATTTTGTTTATTGATTTTGGAGAGAGAGAAGAAGGGGGGAGGATGGAAAGGAAGAGAGGGAGAGATCAGTTTGTTGTTCTGCTTTATTAATGTTCATTGTTACATTGGGAATTGAACCCACAACCTTGGTATATCAGGACAATGTTCTAACCAACTGAGCTACCTGGCCAGGGCCTTGAAGATCTTTTAATACTCTTAGTCTCCTAGGCATGTTGCCCTCCAGCAATACTAGCTACTTGACATTATTTGAACACATGCTGCCATTTCACTTCTTGACCCTTTGGAAATGCTTTTCTGTGTTTTAAATTCCATCTGCAACTGCTGGTGAACTAATTATCTCTCAAAGCTCAACATTAGGTGTCACCTATTCTCTGAAATATTTCATGGCCTTTTCCTAAACTGACTCTGGACCAATGAAGACATTTCTGACCTAAACCGTATCTTCTCCTTTGTGAGGTCATGTATTTCTGTGTTTCCTGCTTCTTTTCTTATGTCTTACATTGCACATTTTTCCTCTGTAGGCAGTCTTTCTTCTTATGGGAACAAATGCAACCCCGCACAACAAATTTTCCTTTCTATTTCAAGTTTTGCCCTCAGCATCTCCTCTCCCTTTCCTTTTTTTACCCCTCCATTCATAAACTATTAATGATATGGTTAGCTTACTAATTTAAGCAACAAACAAGCCTTAGATAGGGTTAATGTACAGAAGTCATGCATATGATTAAGAGAAATCTCCTGTCGCAGGAAAAATGACTTGAACTGAAGTCCTGTTTCAGGAAGAGCTTACTAAAGCACCTGTGGGAGAAAAGTAGAGCTATGCTCACTCTATCCCTTCTTATACTCAAATGTCCCTTTTGAAACACTAGGATCTAATGTAAATCGAAAGTGATTTTTTTATTCAATTGTATTTAAAAATACATTATTAATTTTTTCAGATATATATTTATTTTTACAATACAAACACAATCTCTCAGTCAAATTATATGAGCGTGGATTGCGATCTAGCTTATGGACAAAACCATTTTTAAGTGAAAAATTATGGTCTAAATTTGCAAACAACTGACTTAGAGATACAGTTAAACATACTAGTTAGAATGGTGCTGCCTTTTTTGTAATGCTTTTGATTTTTAAGAAGATTTTATTTATTTATTTTTAGAGAGAGGGGAAGGGAGAGAAACACCAATGTGAGAGAGAAATATTGATTGGCTGACTCTTATACATGCTCAGACAAGGAACTGAACCTGCAACCCAGGAGCGTGTCCTGATTGGGAATTGAACAGGCAACCTTTCTCTTTGCCAGACAATGCCTAACCAACTGAGCCACACTGGCCAGGGCATGTTTTTGATTTTAGATTTCATAACATAGTATTGGATATTTTCTTTTTCTCTCTTTAAAAAACTAATAAGAAAGTCTAGGGTCTAATCTGATTTTGTAAAGCACCTTTAAAATATTTGATGACTTTTTTTTCCCAACCAAATATACCAGTTTATTTTTAATAACCAAAAATAAATTCCATATAGAAAATTGGATTTCTGTTAAGCTTTGAAAGAGTACTTTATGTCTCATTAAAGGATAAAGTCCAATTTTTGTGAATAAATCCCCATTGTCAATACCCTTGCTTCTGAAATAGATCATAGCTGTTTAAAACCTGTTGTTTTTTTTTTTTTCCTTGAGAACTACTGCTCAAATGACATGTAGATGTGGTTTTCTTTCTGACATCATTAAATTATGGTCCTAAAGCGAAATATTTGCAGTGGAAAAGAAATTGTATCTTTGTTACAAGGGACTTGAAAACAAGTTGAAACTGGTAAATAGGCCCTTGATTTCATCTAAAATATGAATATTTCATTGAACTATTGCTCTACATAGTCAAGGAATTTAAGCTGCTTTTTCAAAGCTACTGATACTTCAGAGTATCTTAGGTCTTTGCTACTCAAAATGGGGCCCCAGGACCAGCAGTGTTTGCATTACTTGAGAGTTTGTTTGAAATGTAGCATTTTGTGTCCCATCCTAGCTCTTGAATGAGAGTCTGCATTTGAAAAAGCTCTTCAGGTAACTCGAATGTGCATTAAAGTATGAGAAGCCCGGACTTAGACCAGTGAGATTTAATGTTCCCTAACTGGAAAAATAAGGGAAGCCTCTGTGTAGAAGGGGTTCAGGGCTAGCTTTATAGTATCACATGGAGCAGACCTTCCTTATCTCATGGAAAGCTGGGATATGAGTGAGTTGATTTGCAGAAGACTGTGGAGGTCCAATCTAGAATGTCATTTTAAATCTGGAATGATCCCTAAAGATTACTTAGTTCAACCCTATCTTTTATAATTAGAAATCTTAGTCCCCCAAAGATAAAGTTAAATATTTATTGAATAAAATTTGTTGTTGCCTGAAATCACAGTCTAGCTTATTGTAGTCTAGAATAATTAATATCACTTACTGATTCTACTGGATGTACAGGAGAAGGACATTCTTATGCTTTTAACTTTCCCTGTGCAGATTTTTCCTGTGCCCAAAGTTCAGTGTGGTCAAGTCATGGGGACATTCTCCTACATCTGTTATCTTAATGACAGTTTTTATGGAAGTTATCCTTGCTTATACTTTTAATATTGAGTCCATATTCTCTCGGGTATCATCGTAGTAGCCACTTTTTAAAATAATTAACTTAGTAGGCTACTTTTACTTTTTAGGTGAGTTTTTGTTGTTGTGACTTGTTTTTTGTTTTGAAATTTGCCAATATAGAAATGTCTGATGAAAGTTGATTCCTGGATATGATTCAGAGCCATGATTCAGAGCCTTTAATTCTTTCCAAATTGCTTACCCAACAAAATTTCTCCATCTCTGCTTTGCACACTCTACCAACTCTCATAGGTGTTGTGTTACTCCTCTCTCTTTCATAACATGCTGTTTCCTCATCTCACGGGACCTTACACCTGCCCATTCCGGGCAGCTAGCCACAATTTCCCTATCTCAGCAAACTGTCAAATCCCCAAATCCAATTCCTGCCTCCTGTCTAAAAACCTGAGTGGGAATTTGCTCGAGCACGTTGTTTTGGGGGGACTTTGGCAGCTGTTGTGCGTAAGTCCAAGAAGAATGGTCCTGTGGACTTAACTTGTAGTGCATGTTTCATTTACCTTTTGTCTGGTCGGAATTTCTGTGCACTTTTTGATGAGTGTCCCAGCTTCATCAGTGACAAAATTTTATTAAATACTTCTGGGTATAGAATATTTAAAAATTATTGTATCTCAGCAATAGTGCAAGATATTAAAAAAACCTTATTTAGTTTTATTTAACATATCTTAATTTTTAATCTTCTTAGAACATAGGTTGAACTGTTTAGACCTATAAAACTGTAATTTGATTTGGCCCAACTCTAGAGGTGTGCAGTTAGTCTGTTGGCCTTTGTTTATGAAAATTTAGGGAGTAACTTACTTTTTCCTCCTTTCTTTGGATAACAGTTTTGAAGTTGGAATTATATAAATCTAAGAATGTGTAAACTGTTCACGAGAGGACAGCTTGCCCTCCTCTCTCCTTGCCAGGCAGTCAGCCCCAGTCAGCTGTCAGTTATTCACTGAGGCCTCAGAGTAAGGTGAGCACGTCCTGCCTGCTTGGGTCCTTCTGTCGTCCGCTCATGATTAATCCTCCCCGAGAGTCTGGCCTCAGATGGTGGTTTAACTGTGGCTTGGGACGGCCACTCTTTTTCCCAGGTATCTGCATGACTACTATCACCTCTCACTAAACAGAGAACTGATTTACCTGATTAATAACGTTTTTCTCTGTTAGCTTGTAGTAAATTTTAAAGTAAATGTCACTGCGTTTAAGGAAGAAAAGTGGAGCCCTTCTTAATGTATTGGGAAGGCCAGGAATTTAAGAAGAATTTGTATTTATATTTATTGGTCTGTGTATTTTAATACAAAATTCTGTGTTAATATTGGTTTCAAAATGAAATAATACTACATATTCTTGTAGGCCATGATAGATGTTCTAATTGAACACACAAAAGTTTGTGGGGCTATGGAATACTCTTCTGTTAGAGGAGATCTGTGCTATGGACTGAAAGAGCAGACAGATCGCTGTGCCTCGTATTCAGCGTCACAGACCTATGCTGTTATTTCGGCATTCTCCCCATCTTCTCTTTCTTCTCCTCAATTTATTGTATGATTTTTAAAACATATAGTTTAGGAAATCACTACAATTAATCTATAATTTTTTTTATTCTTTTGATGATTACATGTGTAACTTTTAATTCATGGATTAATTTGTTAAAAATGCTCTCCCTTTAAAATATTTTCATATATTATCCATTTTATAAAAGAACTTTCTTGGCATCTAACATAATAAGCCTTTTATATAATGCATAAATTAGGTATATATATGTATATGTGTAAGTGTGCATAAATATACACACACACAAAACTAACAACAGTTCCCTAGAATTGTTTAAGCTTCTCAAAGCCTAATTTCTTTTTAATGAATGTATTCTGAGAGTCTAACATATATTTAACAAAATTTATAGCAGTTTTGTTATTTAAAAGCAGTTGCATCTCCCTTATAGCTAAATGAATTTAGAAATACAGTAATGCTTAAATATGTAGCACTTTGAGTAACCAAGAATTCCTGTTACTCTTCTTGTCCTCTTTAACTCCAGCTCTACCTTCTACTACTAATGGTCACTCTAAATTCACTTGCGTCTTTCACATTAGTGATGACTCCAAATTATACCTTGATCTCCTTTTACTGAGATTTTGAGCAACCTGAGGGTAAGAAGCATTTCTTGTCCATCTTGTGTCAAATGCTTCGTGTCTTGTGAGGTACCATAACAGTTTCTTCATGAATGTTTTGAGATAATTATTTCTCTGAGAAAAAATCTGTCTTATGATTTCTTTACCTTGGTCTTTTTTCTTGCACCTGCCTATTGGCTGCCCTTAAAAGGAGTAGATATAATTCAGAATTGATGGTGAGAAACAGTATAGATGGAATTATAACAAAGTGATATGTATTGGAGAATTCTAATAAATTTACTAGCATTCCCTGATTTAGTTATACCAAAGTTTTATAAAACAAGCAAGAACTTCTCTCACTTATTTTCCTCCAAAAATAGAGAGGGAATGGCAATTCTCTTATTATTTTTACACCACCTTTGGGGAACGTCTCCAGTATTTGAATACCCTTCTATTTCCTGTCATCAACTAATAGGAAGGTGAATGGGGAGGGCTCTGGTGAGCATCTTGTGTGATGCCTTAAGCTGATCCCAGAACTGGGGAAACAACATGAAACATGAAAGCTTGTTTAGTAGAAAAACATCACTTATCCAGGTTTGAGAACTGTTGTGAAGAGCATGTTGCTAAAGCCGATGCTCTTTTAAGTCAGAGTAAAGAATGTTGATTTTGTTTTTTTTTTTTAAAAATTACATGGATCTAGAATGGGCAGTGATTAACTGAATTTATGTATACTTGTTGGCAAGGCTGTGAGGGCAGATAGCAGAGAGCAGACAGTTAAGGTCATTATGGATTATAGACCAGACAAGTGAAACCAGTAAAGAAGGCTTGGAATAAATTATAAAGACCTCATGAAGGAGTTACTGATCATCTAGAAACACTTTTGTTGTTGTTTTAAGTAAAATTAACATAATATTTAATACTTCTAACTGGCACAGAGTAGTATAGAGAAGTGTGCATTTTGGTTGAAGGTTAATATTTATGATGTGGCTAAATTTAAATACTGGTAAGTGTGTATTTTATAAAAGAACTGAGGGAGAGCTAGATATAGATAGTCAGATAGGGACTTAAGTCTACTAAAAGTCAAGCCAGAATAAGGTAAAGCAGCTATGAGAAAGAGAGAAAAGAGATAAATGATTTAAGGCCTTTTATAGAGGGATAAGAAACATTCATATTAATTGCTAGGGTATGTATTATATCTGTCATCTGGGAAAAATATATTACGTATTCATACTCTTTAAAGGATAGGGTATATATCATCAGATAATAACGTTCAGTGGTCAAATATTTATTTCAAGTTAATTTTATTTTTTAAATTTAGGATGGAGTTAGAACATTTTGGATTAAGCAATGTAAAACTGTTCTTTATATTTTTGATAGATGATCTTTTATGTGAAAGTAGCGTTTGAGTTTATTTTCTTTCACAGCAGGATTTCAGATTATCCCCAATGACTGTACCCAAGGAAGAAAGTGATGGAAGGTCTGAATCGCCTATATACACGTTGTCCTGTTTCATTTTAATTGAATTGGGGCTCTCAGGTCACCTGTGGGAACCTGTGCTTACCTGATGGGCAGTTCTTCCTGACTTCAGCTGCTCTGTAATTTTCCCTTGAGCATATATACCTCTCAAAGAGTAACTGTCTATGTTGAAAATATAAGATGGCTAGCAATTGACAAATAGCCTTTTCTTAAGCCGAGGAAATCTGAAATATATAGATTAGTTCGTGCTAGCTTTCTGTATTAGGGATTCTACTATACAGTTCTAAAACATATGAAGGATGTCTTTAAAATTTTTTTTGAGCATCTAAACATTTTCCTTTCTAAAGCTCCTAAATTATTGTTTTTATTGCCAATCTAATACTTAATTACAATGAAGGTACTGTGATTTTATATATATCATAAGATAAATAATATTTCTATGTTTTTCTTTTGATATATGTCTAAATCTTTCACTTTATCTTTTCATTTGACTGAACCACACTTGGGCAAGTTATGCATTTCATCAACTCTAGATTCTTTATTGAGGAGGAATAATTTTTTTGTTAAATATACAAAGGATTATAGTTCTTGAAAAACTAAAGTTACTTTCTTACATTGTTATTTTAGTTTTACTTGACTTAAAAAAACAGCTTTCTTTTACTGTTTTTTGTATGTTTTTGGTTAAATTTACTTTCTTTGGACTAAAACTACTTGGGTGGGAATATTGTTTTCTACCTCTTTTTAATGTTAATATAGCTATAGATAAGGAACAGATTATCATCATAAAAGAAGCAGACAGAAATATATACTTAAGAACACACACACTCCAAGTTTGAAGAAAGGCTGAAGTAAACTCTTTTTAGTAATCTAGTGATAGAACTACTTCATATATAAAAGCCTTAATTTAGATGTGGTGCTTTTCCTATTTGGCTTTCAGAGTTTTCAAATGCGAGGGAACTGTCATTTTGAAACTCAAGCCAGAAAAGAAGTGTAAGAAAATAACACTTTAAACTCATTTTACTTACAAATATAAATGCAAATATTTAATAGTGTATGAAAAAGATATTATATAATGGTCAAGTTGTCTTTGTCCCAGAACCGAAAAGGTTTAATTTAATATTCAGAAATCTGTAAATGTCATTTACCATATTAAAATTAGGATTAAATGAGAAAAATCACAGGACATATAGTAGTCACAGGAAAAAAATATTTGATTAGTGTCCACACAAATTCATATTATGAAATTTCTTAGTAAATTAAAGGATATGTACCAAAAATTCTCTTAAAGATATCATTTGAAATAGGAGCATACTAACTTTTTAAAGAAAGGTACGAGGATTGATACTCGTTATCACCACTTTTATTCAGCCTTATACTACTATGAATTGTTAGCTAATGCAATAAAATAAGAAAGAGAAATTTATGATATAAGGATGGGGAAAAAATAAAAGTGCAATGATTTGTAGACAACCTGATTATAAAAGAATAATAATCTAGAGACAAATTATTAGAAATGAGAGAACAAATTAATAAGTATCTCCATGTAAAATCAATTACATTTCTATTTACTAGCAATGAGCCATGAGAAAACATAGTTTTTAAGATTCTATTTACAAAAGCAACACAATGATAATGTACTCTGGAGTATACCTATGAAAAGATGTTTAATTTGTACACATATACATTATAAAATGTTACTGAAACACCTTAAATAATAAATGATAATATCTCATGTTTATGAATAAGAAAACTTTATATCATAAAGATTTCCAGTTTATTCCAAGTTAACCTATGGATTTAGTGATATTAATTCTAATAATAATGCCAAAATCTTTTTTACATAACTTGACAAGCTGTTTCTAGAATGTTTAGGGATGTATGAATGAACAAGTGTAGCCTAGAGCAATTCTGAAGCAAACAAGCATGGGACCTTATGCTAATAGATGTCAAAGTTTATTGTGAAGCTTTAATAAACAAGGCTAGTGTGGTATTACTTCAGGGTTAAACAAATCAGCAGCCATCCCAGCAACAGAAATACAAAGCTTTGAAATATGACAGAGTTTACGTGGTATATTAGGGAGAAATGGAGGACTATTTAGGAAATGTGGTAGGGAAAAATGGTTAATCTATGTGGAATAAAATGAAAAAGGATCATTTACTTATTGACAGTTTCGTCTACTTGAAAATTAAATGCTTCTGTTTATCAGAAGATATTTTTTAAAAAAGAAAAGACAAAGAAACAAACTACAGATTAAGAGGTAGATACTAGTTTTAAAACTTAAGTTACTGGGGATTTATATGAAGAATAAATGAACTACAAAAAGAAAAGGCAACAACTCAATCGAAAATGTGCAGAAGACATGAATAAACATTTAATAAAAGACAGAGATATAGGTCCAGTATGCATGAAGAAATGATGAGATAACTGCAGGTTACTAATTCAATAAAACCCTATCACTCATTTAGCATACATTTAAATCTAACATCACGAAGTATTGGAAGAGAAATGGATCGCTAGGGTCTTATTCTTGGTATTGTGTAAATTGGTATAATCTCTTTTGAAAATAAATAGTGTTATAAAGCTGTATACTCACTTACTGTATTTTTCAGTTCTGTAACTCCTGAGTTCTTACCCAGGTGAACCTCTTGAATGTTTAATGAGTGGTATGTTCAAGAATGTTCATAGAACCACTGTTTAGTGTAGCAAAAATCAGGAAAGACTCAAATATTCATAAACGTTTTGAGTCGCAAGGTGCTAAGGCATTATATTATACTCTCTAGTTATGTGTATTTTGACACTTTCTGTAAATAAGAAGGAAAGAATGAATGACTGAAACACAGAAGTTCATGTGAGGGAGCAGGAGAGAGTAAAAAGGAGTGGGAATGATTGTAAGATTAATGCAAAGTGGCTATAATTAAGGATTTCATTAAGGATTTTTATTTGAGCCTTACGACAGCACTGTTCTTTAAACGAGACATGAGTAACGTGCTACACAAGTAGTATCTGTATGGGTTAATGGGGAATTATGTCTGTGTTACTTCCACTCAGTAGAGCAAGGTGTTTGGGTCACTTATAGGGAAGAATGTAACATTAAGTCTCTGTTGTTTAAGCCAATTGTGACTGTTTACCTTAGTATCTTCTCTGTAATAAAGGTAGTTCTTTGCCAGTATATATGTGGAAATAAAATAAAGCAAGTTAGTATGAAATATATAGCTCTTTATTCTACTGCATTCACACATGTACTGGTACACACACACACACACACACGTTTGAGACATATTTTTTCTTCATTTAAAATTGTAGAGTTTTTCTGCAGCTCAATGAAGAAATTCTTTTTTTATTTTTTTTGTTTAAAACAAAAAACATTTATTTTTTTCATTTTTTATTGTCGTTTGAATACAGTTGTCCCCATTTATAAGGAGAAGAAAATTAAGCCCTTAAACATTTTCTTTAACCTATTTTAAAATATGTTTTACATCTGACTTTCAATATTTTTAGAGCCGCGCAGTCCATTTTATGGAAATCATGGGATATGTCACAGACTTCGAGTACTATGGGATCACTTGTTGTTGAGCAGAACTGGAAAATCTTTATAATGATGGGACCTCCAAAAAATCTATAAGGTTGATCTCAGTGGTGGTGAATAATTGCAGGAATAATTATTATATTTGTGGATTACTTAGTATACACTAAGCATGGTGTTCCTTTTTTTAGTAAGTTTTTCTGTTCTTTATTGATTTAGATATTGTTCAGAGGTCACACAACTGATGTGTCAAAGCTAATGTTGGAACCCAGGTATTCCAAATAAAATCTTACAACTCCTTATCATTTCTCTGGCAAATATGTGTACAATTTTCAAAGTGGAAAAAATGAATGGGTATTCAAGAAACCTTCTTAAGAATTATTTTCTCTGAGAAAAAAAAGGTAAATCAACCTCTTTTTATAATTATTTATTTTCTCTGCTGATTTACTTTCAAAATTTGCCAACCATTTATTTTCTGTAAAAGAACAGTGGTTCAAAATGCTTCATTTATTGTTTTTGCTGTGAAGATAGCATGTTATGGGAATTATTAATTAATTTCTTGGGGTTTATGAATGCTTATCTTTTCTGGAG